>JARHVA010004768.1:67500-190000 GCA_037957365.1 Torreya grandis | reverse complement strand
TACCCATAGAAACATAGACATTTATTAGGAGACTTATGTTTATGAGTGTACCTAGTTTCCACACCTAAATATGGTGATTTAGCCTACTTGTCACTTGTCCTTCTAGCACCAACCTTTATTTTTACCAACTATGACAACCTAGTCAATGCACGATCTTGGATTTACTTATTTTTATCTCACTTTGTACACCTATTTTAACTTAGTTACCAACCTCTCACCCACCTTCATGATGTCCACCTTTATCATCCCCTTCATCAAAATTATTAAACCCACACCTAATTTTGTTTACCTCATTGACTCCTAGTTTGAGAGTGGACACCTCCTCCCAAACTTAGGGCAACCTGATCTTTGACCAGCAATTAGTTTTTGTTTTGCATCTTGTTGATTCAAAGCTACATAAAAAAGGGGAAAATATAGATGCCAAAAATTTATACACCATGATTCCTAATGTTAAAATTCCCTTAGACTTCCTTAGAACCCCCTTGAGACCAATTTGACCTTTCAACCCCTAACCAAGCCAAACCATGGTTAGTTTGACCAACTAGCTTAACATATCATTTTACCCATCTTCACCCTTCACTCTTGAATTTTAATGGTCAGAATGGCCATTGATGGTCACCTTGACCATCGATGATTAGGTTACACCTCCTTAACAAACAACATGCAAGCCATCTACCTTGATTTTCTAAATATAACTTGTCTAAATATGCATGTGAGCCATTGCATATATGAGTTGTAATTAGAAGGCCCAATTAATATATTATTATAACTCTCCTTTCTTACCTATAAGAAGAGAGGATCAGGGAGGCAAAGATCATCTATAATTTTTATCAAGATCTTGTGCATCTAGAGTTCCTTTATTTTACAAGTCAATAATCATCTAAATCTAACAATCTAGCCATCACGTCAGAGAGACAATTTGCCATCACCACTATATCAAAGATTCAAGTACCATTACTATATCAAAATCACATCAAACTCCACCAATGGGTTAACCACCTCAAGTACCCACCCTATCATCCTTTTTTAAAATAAGTATTTGTTTTTTAGTATTTAATTACTTTATTTGCCTTTTACACTTAGCCTAACACCAACCCATCTCCAATAATAAAAATTTATGATCTCATCAATTATATATTTACCAAGCCATACCTACACATAGTAGCCATCCATAGTTGTCTCAACTATTGATAGTTTTTCCAACCACTGACAGTCACTTTGACCATCAACGGTCACCTTAACCATTGATGATCAACCCAACTACCGATGGTCATAATAGAAGAAAATAAAAATAAGTTATTTCACCATTTTAACCTCAAAAAAAATTAAATATTTTATGTCCCTACTTGTTCACAAACCCCTGCCTAATTTTTTGGAATAAACCAGAGTTATTTAGCAATAGTATTGGCTTGTTTATTGATATATTAGTCATTTCTAGCCTATTTCTTTAGCAAACATTTCTTGTATTTAATTCAATGACTTTTGATTATTGATTAAATTACTTTATTATTATATTTATAAACTTAATTATTTAAAACATATGGATTGATGTCCCTCAAGGAATCTCTTGCTTCTAGGATCTAGCTAGCACTAGGTAATCCACTCAATTATCTAACTAACCATTTTCTTTAGTGTTGTCTTATTTGTAGGTCATCTTCCCAAGACAAAAGGGAAACATTCACAATCATTTGATTTAATTTTCACATAATCAAAAAAAAAATTCAGCCATACTCTTATTTAGTTTCTTCTTCTTCCCTTTTCAAAATAAAAGCTAAAATTCACTAAAACACATGTGTCATCAAGTTAGTGGAAATTGTCAATGTAAAAGTGAAAACCTTATCACATATAATGAAATTGATAATAAACCTTCCAATAAATTAAATTAATTTACCATTGAACCAATCCTATGAGATAAAAATATAATAGCTAATTATGTCACTTCATTAACATCTCTATTTTATCCTCATCAAGTTATTCATGATTCCCAATTTCTTATCATAATGAGGAATTCACCTTATTCTTTACAAAATAAAAATGATTGTCTAAATTTCCATATAGAAGTTATCACCAATAAAAAAAAATTATTGTATAAAAATGTCATCCAATCCATCAAGCATCATACTTACCCTCCAAAGGCATATTTTCATGAAAATTCATGTAATCACAAATAAGATTGAAAATATGTACTTGAATATAATACATTCTATTATCCTAATGTAGAAGGTACCTTACTCTATTGTGTAAATATATAATAATTTATTGTTGTCACAAAATAATGCACCCTAGAGGAGGTTGTTCAAGCCTCCTCTAGAGTTTAGTAACATTGGAATACTTCTAGGTATGTGGGTTTACCTATAGTATAAGTAAACCTCTAGGCTTAAGGGCTAGCTCCCTGAATTTATCTTGAAATGCTTATCACCTACTTAACTAATTTCTAGTGGGAAAAGGGACAAAAGAATGCATGAAATAAAAATACTATAAGTGGGAGATACACCAGAAGTATTTTCATAGGACCATCATACTTTTTTCACTAAGAAGACCTACAAAACCAACTTCAAAATCCTAAGAGGTTCTAACATAAGTGTTTCAATATAGAGGTGATATGCATAATATAACTCAAGGTAAGTGAACCAAAGGGAAATTTTCATAATATAAGGATAATTTTGAACTTGGAATGAGCATAACACACTATCTACACTCTATATGACCTATTGGAATAAGAACAACTTACATCAAGCATAAAAGGATTGAGATAAAGCAAGGATATATGAATATATCTTAAGTATTAATTATACATCTCTTCACACACTTTTATAAGATGATATATGAACTCAAACAAGATTTTATTTATTATTCTAAGGAAAATTACAATTTCAAAACTACCATGGCTTCACCATACATGGAGTGGAATTAGTCTAAAAGAGCTAAAATTGCTAGTACTTATAGAATTTGAGTGAGGAGAGAAGATAATGAATTATAATAGTTGATAGGACATGTGTTAAGTTGATATAAGGAGTTAGAAAAATTAATATGGAATATACCATGCAAGGAATACTTGGATAAATGTCTCTCAATGCATAAAACTCTTGAAATGTGGCATATAACTCTTTAATTGCTTGCCTAGAAACTACCTTCATCATTTAGCCTCTTGAAACACTCCATAACAAACTAAGGAAGTTTAAATGATTGAAATAATATGGAGGTGTTATAAACATGCTAAAAAATGCATTAGATGTGTCCTTAATCATCAAGATTATTTTGGCCATGAGTTATCACTGCCTACAGTCACAATCACTCCTCTTTCACTCACCCCTCACATTTGGCACCAAATTTGTCTTCAATTTTCAAATTCAATCCATAAAACGTAGTGTATGAGACTTTTAAACATCACTCATACCCTTAGAAACATCTGGTAGACATTAAAAGGCCTCCCACTTGGAGTTTTCACCTTCTCACTTGCTTATTCACTATGCCAGTTTGGACTAGCTAAGATAAAGGTACTTGCAGATATAGTTGTGAACTCTCATAAAGCATGAAATATAAATTATGAGTTATTATAGGTACCAATATCTATCCTAAAATTATTTTCATGTTTTTAAACATTTTCATACCTTCACAACAAAAAAAACTATCAATAAAAACCATTTTTCACCCTATCTATACAAGTAGGGTACAACTCAAGTTGATGGGAAGGAGCCATAGAGAGTCCTATACAATATTATATCAATTTAATGTTCATTATATCCCTATTGTATGCCTCTCTTTCTTCATTTTCCTCATCAGGTCACTACCAAGGTTTTTGGAGGGTTTAGAGACATTTTGGATCTTAAGGATTGTTCATATAATCCTGACATCATATCTTTTAACTAATTCCACTAAAAAATTTATTGTGACCCTCTTCAACATATCCCAACTCCTTTAGCTCCCATACTATGTGTACATATAGTTACAAAGTTCCAAAATTTCCCACTCAAGATTCTCTCTCCATTCTATGTAGGCCTAAGTTGGCTTAAGCCAAAATATGTCTTCTCTATGGCCTATTCTACCTTCCAAAATCTCAAACACACCTTATAAATACCCATTCATGTTTCATAATGATTTTTAATGCTCATATATATTATAAATGGTATTGGCTCTCCAATTGGGATTTAGGCTTAAACTAGACCTAAAGGACTGTCTGCATACCTGTAGGTTTGGACCACCTTGTTTGGTTTTTAACCCCTATTAATAATTATACATGTTATTTCATGTCCAAATAATATCTCAACATCTTCTTACAAGGTTTTATTAACCTCTATCTTACCTTCTCATCTTCTTTCCTCTAAACATGCATATTTACACCCTTGGGGAGTGCCCTCTATTGAAACAAAATAGAGGGCACTTCCATTATTGTATAAAAAAATTTAGTTATATGAGGGATTTATCCAAGTTTTGTAAACCCTATATGAATTTTTTTAATGTTTGGTCACATCATTATCACCTTTAATTGTCTTAAAACCTAAGATAGATTTATGGGAAATGTTGATTATGTAAGATTCTGAGTATAGACTGTATGTGAATGCTATAGACCTTTTATTTCCCTATTTTCATGTGATAGGAGTTTATTAATATGGATACTAAAATTTTCCAAGTGTTTTAATTCATATCACAACTCATAACTTTTCCAAATTCTCCATAGCATATCTTCTACTTGACTTGATACAAATGTTGACTGTGTGTGACTATATTTCACCTTAGGAAATAGGTGCCTATAGGTAGACTTTAGATATTATATCTTATATCATTTTTAAAAAATATCAAATAATCGATCAATTATTTTTTACATGAAATTATACTTTATCTCATCACATATATGTTAGGCCAATCACCAAGACAATCCTACCTTAGAGAACTGTTAACTGTAGTCAATTGTAGCTAACTCTTCTTGAATCAAAAAAGGATGATTTAGGTGTATTTAAAACATTTGGGATATATTTAATATGATATAATATTAATTTAGATATTTTAATAAACTTTGATCAACAATTTTGTAAGCACTAAAAAGTTACAATGAACAATTGTGTAACTTTGAATCCTCCATTACATCAATTGTGGGACCAAACACCCACTTTCCTTTTGAAATATATTACCCATAGAATAGGGATATAAGTTAAGATAATTTTGATTCATCCAAAATTGATGTTTATTCACCATATGGCAGCATCAAAATTAGTTTGGGTTATATTTTGGGTTTTTTTAGGAAATAAGTCCTTGAACTCAGACTTTTTTGATTGAAGTGCCTTCTCAAATATACCTACCAATATATGGCATCAATCATGGTTTTCATGGTATATTAAAAATTATAATAACTTAATTAAGGTCTCAAAACACTTTCATTATTCCTTCATACAACACTTTTATATCTCTATCGGGGCCACATGTAGGTGGACATCTCAGTATACAGGCAATAACTATGAATATGAGCAGTGTGCATATGGTATGATCTCATAACTAATTTTATAATCTCTCAAAGTTTTAAAATGAAATTTTAAAACATTAAAAGGATTGAAACAAGTTTCAATACTCCATTTCAACATTATATTGTCTTGAGGGCACCTTTAGGTGCACATTAATGGTGTATGACTATGTATTTAGTTTGCATTAACTATCACAGTCCCTTATGTGCCATTTAGAGGGCTTGTTTTAATAAATCATTATCCAAGGAGGTGTTAATAAACTTTATACTCTTCATATACCTTCTATTGATGTTCTCACACTTTAATACACCTCACTTAGTTGATTGTGTATGATAGTCAGGCAAAGAAGTATGACTGTGTTAGAGGTTAACTATATATTTATTGATCATCTCCTTTTATACTAAGTTTGGAATGAGAGGTGATAATAATACATTGGAAACATATAATAAAACACCTCACATTTATTTAAAACCATAGTCGAGAAATAAACCTTTTTCAATTGATAAACATGTCTGCAACCTCACTAACATACTCCACCTACAACCTAAGAGGTTTGAACTCATTAAATCACTTCCAATCATGAAAAAAAAAATGATCAATGAGATAAGGATGTCCAAATATTTTTAAAACAATTTCACTAACTAGATTATATGTATAAGCTCATATAGAAGCAAAACCTATAGGATGTGGGAATTAGCATGCATAAAAATATAGGTAAATTCTAAAGGATGGTTCATATAGCATAAGAATCCAATCCTTAAAATCCTATCATGAATTTGAATAAAAAAAGTGTAATATCCACCACTAGGATCATTTGACTTGGAATTCCTCCTACTGGCTTTACCATCAAAAGACCTGTTGATCAGTTTTGTTTGCCTAGTGGAGTAATGGAGAAGAGAAATGGTTTTGGATAATATTTTTTATTTACAAAGAATATCAAGCATGGAAATGAAGTTATGGAAGTTGAATATCCATTCCATAATATTTTTCCTTGTGCCACTCTCCTCCATAAGTTGTACAATTTTCAAATCTCTTTCTTTTTCATTTATTTTCTTGATTTTCAGTTAGAAACCTATAATTTTTAATTAGTAGTAACATCTATGACAAGGAATATTACATATTTAAAGTTGGAAGAGATATTATAACAATTTAACACCTTTTAAAACCATACCACCTTCATTTATTACTCATATATGACCCCTAAGGTGGCCCAAAATGACACAAGGACTAAATTGGATTATGAAAAAGCTAGAAACACATTAAATGACATAAAATTCACCATGAAACATCCCAAAATATGTTAATAGACCCTTATATCAAGTTTTTTACTATATGGGGTTAACCTATTTTAACTTTTGGTCAAAATAGTCAATATTCTTGGTGATTTCCCAAGGGTTGTGTTATGCCTATTTTCTACACCCCCTTAAATTTTTCAAAATCTATACTTGCTTCCATAGATATGACCCTATCATAAAAACCTAAAATTGTGTCGAGGACCCTATTGACTGATAATATTTTTAGATTAATTCTTGATTATGAAAAGGCAATAATTTTTTGATAAGTTTTATTTATGTTTTAAGTCATTTCAAAGAGCATGGTGGATAAATGAATAAAATATGCATCTATGATTATAGATGTGATTAGTTTTCTGCTATTTAGATTTAGTGCATTTTGATAGTTTCTATTGATACATGGTTTTTAAGTTTTCAGTTATATTTGTTTGCCTTTGATAATAGTTTGTCTTTATGAGTACATTTGACTTATGGTTCAAATAAAAATGGTGACATGATTCTTTGAGAAGCATTACATTTAAATTTGGTACATTTGAAAATCATTTTGAAGATCTACTCTTGTTGAATAACTTAGTGTTAGTTATTTGAGATGTTAATCTACTTTGGATTGTATAATAATGCTCATATTTTAATGACAGTCTATTTTGTTTTGATTCTGTATTTAATACATGGCTCAATTTAGGGAAACTTAATTGGCATACTTAGTCTAGTTGTTTTTATTTTTAGTATGTAGTCAAATTTGATCATAATTCCAGAGCATATTTTTCACTCTTGGTATCTTGAAGATTGATGAGTTAGATACAATTTTCAAAATTTTCAAATTGTCATAGAGGTTAACTTTACTATAGCATGGGCCCAATGATCTTTATTTGTATATACTTTGTATTCATGTACAAATGGTGTAAAGAGATCTATCCTAGCACTCATGGCATATTTTAATTTTTAGACTAATTCATAACAGTGTGCATTATATGAACTAGTCGTGGACTTAGCTTAAATCACAAGTTTTGAGGACCCTTTTGTTTGATCAAGAAGAAATTTCAAGGTTTTGTCTTGGTTAACACATTTGATACATTTGCAAAAAAACTATTGGCTAAAGAGTGGGATATAATCTGAAATACCTTGGTCATTTATTTAGTTAATAAGTAATGTTGATATAATTTTGAAATACATGAGCCATGAGACCCTTCGATGGGTGATGAAGTAAATATAAGATCGAGCTGGACACCACTTAATAGATTAAACTATGAATCTAGTGAGTTAGAAAATATATTTAAGTTATATTATGTGCTTCAGGATTGTTCAAATATTTGGTGCTATTGGGAATTGATGACTGACCTATCTCCTTGATTGATAGAATTTGGTAAAGTGTTTAGTGTGAAAGCTAGTTTGTTTCTAAATTTGATAGGGTTAACAGATTAATTAGCAATATTATTAAGTACACCATTAGTTAATTCCAACCAATGAAAAATGACCATGTCATTGGGATAGTTACAGGTTTAAGGTGGCAAATAAAAGGTTTTTTTTCTTCATTTTCTTCATTTTTTTTCAAGTTATAAGTGGGAGTGAAGCTCTGACAGGATTGTGGGTGAGTTGCATAACAAGGCTCAAAGAGAATATTTAGTAGGGGTTTGAGTGTAAAAGCATAATAGGTGTTGAAGAATTAAGTATTTTCTAAATTTCATCATTTATCTCTTCTTTTTATGCAACTTCTTTGAGATAGTATAATTTTTACAGATAGATCCAATGGTACTTTATCTAATGGTTGAGTAATCACTTATGCAACATAGGTATATCCAATTATATTTATCATATATTATTGATTATCTAAAGTTTATTAATATTAATATCTTTTAATTATTTCTATTTGCAGTCTTATACATAGATTTCAAGTATCTAACCTAAATAATGATGATCATTTTGTTATTCTATGACATTTCATTGATCTATTTGATTGCAAAGTTGTCATTCAATGTTTTGTAGAGAAAGGATGTTAGTTTTTTCATTAAAATTTATCTTTTTTTTCTAAGATGACTCTCATCTTGGGACTCACATATCTTTTATAATTATTTGACTCTAAATTTAGTACAGATAGATCTTTCAGATTTCTTCTAAATCTAGTTTCTTTTGTTTTTATTTATCTTAGATATAGTTTTAATCTATAGTATTTTTTATTCTAATTAATCTAGTTTTTTTTTTTGTTCTTTAGTTTTTAGATTAGTTATGTTTGTTTCTTTTTCTTAGATAATTATAGATTTATATTAAGTTATTATTTCTTTTGATTTACTATAGATTGATTTTTAATATTTAGATCAATATATGTTTCAGTCTACTTTTAAATTAATATCTCATTTTAATTTTCTAATTTATTATTTAATATTTTCTTATATCCTTGGCCTTGACTTATCTAGTTTTAGTTCAGATAGATCTTAAGTTATTTACAAAGTTGATTTATTTTCTTTTTTGTTAAAGTTTCTTAGTTATTTATTAATTAGTTTTATCTTAGATTCCGTTTGATTCTTCAGTTTCTATTTATCCTAGTCAATTTATCTTTCATCTTGATAAGTATTTTAACTAGATTACTTTTTTGTTCAGCAAACTGTTTCTTAGTTTAATAATAGTTTTCTATTTAAGTCATTAGTTTTCTTGTTAGTTTAATATAATAGGATATAGGTTTGTTTTAGTTTTATATCGATCATCTCTCTTTATTTCTTAAGTTTTATAATTGTCTTCCTTCCTTTAAACTTAATCTTATAGTCTTGATTTATCTTTAGTTCCTTTATTTAGAAAAGTTTCTTTAGATAGTTTCTCTTATTTTAGATTTAGTTTAGTTTGTCTATTGCATTATTAGAATTTATTTTATACTCAAGAGTGTTGCCTTAGTTAAATATTATGTTTTGTTTTCTTAGATTAGATTATTTTCTTAGTTTATCCTCTATGTTAGTTTATTTCTTTCTTTGCTCTTGATTAAGTGTTTGCTTTGTTATTAGTTATTTTTAGTTTTTTTGGTATTTTGCTTACGTGTTTGTCTCTCTTTATTTTTCCTTGATCTATATCTTCTATATTTGGTTAATTTATAGACCATTTCAAGAAATAAGTGAAGATATCATTTGAATATATATATATATATATATATATATATTTGCTCTTTAAGAGACTATTTAACTAACATGTTTTCTCTTTTAGATAGAATAGATTATAGATTATCATCTTAAACTAATTCATGATTTGATAAATGGATTTTTGTTTTTTTTATTGTAATACATTGTTTGATAACTTGTTGATTATTTATTAGAATTTATAATAAAAACCCTTTCGTATCTTTAGGACCTTAAATGAATCTCTAAAACCCCTACGACTAGACTGGTATGACTCTAGCTTGATCTTAGTGATAGATGAAAGGGTTGACTCATTGATGGTACAATGTTCATCATCAATAAAATTGGTGACTACATTAAGGAAAATCATTTAAAAATCTAAATTGTTTTAAACTCTATTTTCTTCTTGTTAATGGTTATTAGAGCTCAATAACCTCCTATCATTCAACCTTTAATAGCTTAGAAGATGACCAAGTTGATATTATTTTTAATCTAATGTGTTATTCTTGTTATAATCATCCTAAAAGTCTTCATTAGGTCATTGAAGTCATAAATCAAGAAGAAGAGATTATTTAATTCAAAATTGATTGGTATTAAAATATTACACATTAGACTCAATGTGATGTTTTGAACTTGAATAGGAGAATTCAAGAAGATAAAAATAGAGTTTTAGCTATTAATCTTAGACCTAAAACTCATTTTATATTTGATTCATTTCTATTTGATGGTTTTATTGTGCCTACTAAAACTACTTTATCAAATATACAATTAGATCAAAAAAAAATAGGTTCAAGATAATCACTCTTTTTAGGTAAAATATATTGAAGGTTCTAGTGGTAGATTAGTTAGTGAGGAATCCATTGACAAGAAACTAGTTAGTTGGAAATTGACTAGTAATAAATCAATTACTAGAAGAACAACCAGTACAAGAATAGAGATTGGAGGATCTACTTCATGAATTATATAAAAATAGAGAGGTAGAAGAGTTCACTACAGGTGAAGATGAATAGGAAGCTCAAGAATAATGTTAAATAGCTATAACACCATGGATTTTTTCAAATCCAATCAATGTTGAAAACCATCTTGGTAAGCTACCTTCTCTTAAGGGATTGAACATACCAAAAAAAATTGGTGTTGCTGGTGAATCTTGGGAAGATCATTTAGAAGCCTTTCAGTTAGTTTGTGCCACTTTTGGGATAACTAGTGAAAATATTTTTTTAAGATTTTTTGCACAAACATTAAAATGAAAAGCTTATCAAGTATTTGTTAGTCTACCTGTAAAAATTATTGATAATTAGAGAGATGTAGAAGATTGGTTAGAATTATCTTTTAGTAAAGCTAAAGAAGATTTTGAGTTAGTCAATCATCTTTCAAAGATTTCATTGGATCCTAGTAAAACCATGTATCATTTTGTTTCTAGGTTCACCAAGTTAAGTTAAAAGATTTTGGGTGATCTTAGATCTTCAAAGAAGTTGTCTAGACTTTATATTTATAATTCTTTACCTTTGAAATACAAAATGGCTATAGAAGATGAAGAAATTACTAAATATAATGAAACTATATTATTTTGTATTGATTGAAAAAATAATCTTAAGCATGTAAGTTTAAAAGATAGGTCTACTACAAGCTTAAATTATAATAATGCATAAATATTAAAATCAATACAAAGCTTAGGCAATGAGCTAGTCACTATTAAAGGATAGATGAATAATAAATCTTATTCTTCATATAAAGTCATGAAAGGTGATGATATTACTTATTGTTGTAACATGTGTGAACTTGATCATAATCCTAAAACATGTCAAGTTGTTATTAAATTTAAAAAGTATCTTCTCCAAGGAAAAGATGAAATAACTAAAAATTTAGCTTATAATATAAACACTCTTAATGATCCTTTATAAAATGAGAATGTTTATGTTATAAATACTAGGAATAAAGATTATAATTCTCCACATAAGAATAAATGAGAAAATAATAAACCTCATTTAGATGATAAAGGTAAATCAACTCAAAATAATATGAGTAATTCTAATGATAATGCTTCTCAAAGTAATCCTTTTGCAACTGTATATAATAATGCTCAGTATCAACATTATAAATAAAAGAATTTTAGACAGACCAATGCTAAAACTTATAATATAATTGATTATTTATCAACAATTAAAGTTGGATTTTCTCTATTGTAGGCTCCTAGTCTTCTTGGATAGTTAGATAAGATAAATGAAGTAGTTAAAAATCCAAAAGTTGATATAAGTTTACAAGAGGAAAATAATTTTGAACATATTTATGCTTAACATTTTGACCCCCTACTGATTATAAACCTCCTTTCTATGTCACAATTATAATTAGAAATAAAATCATTCATAATTATATTTTAGACATAGGTGCTTCAAAAAATATCAAGCCCAAATGCATTTTAGATCAGTTGGATATATCATATGAAGCAAATAGTAGGAAGCTTACTAGTTTTGATGCTAGACACAATAAGAGCTATGGTAAGTTTCATGACATGGTAATTAAGATTATGTAATATGAACGTATTAGATGTATGAATAATATTCAAGTCTTAGATACTCTTAGTAATTATTTAATGTTGTTAGGAAGGGATTGCACAAAATCCACTAGATATTTCCTTGGAAAATATATACCCTGGGTTTTGATTAATAATGAGATTGCATTTATTAAGAGGGGGAATTTTTATGGTACTCTAATTGAATCACCTTGTTCATCTAACATTTATTATATTGATACTGGTATTGGGACTTATGAATTGTTAAACGTAGATAAATCATAAAATCAACATGAAAAAATATTTTAAAAAACATTTTATGGTCTCTTTATTTTGATGGGGATTGCTCTCAATAAGATAGTGGTGCTATAATTTGTCTCATATCTCCTATTATTAAGATCTTTCGTTATACTTTCAAATAATCTTTTGAAAGCACTATTAATATATTAAAATTCAAATCAATATGTTTAGGATTAGAAAAAACCATAGAATTGAATGTTAAACATTTAGAAGTCTTTAGAGATTCAGAGCTAGTAGTGAGACAAGTTTGAAAATTTTATAAAACTAATCAAACTCATTTGCATCGCTATACACAAAAATTTTGGTCCTTAATTAAACAATTTTAAGCTTTCAATATCACACATATTCTTAGAAATTCAATGTAAGATTTGATAAGATTACAGTTTATGCTTTTAACCCAACTTTGAGTGAAATTTAACCCACTATTGATTTTCCTTTAGTTGAAAATTTTCACCCTAAGATTATTGATTTGAATGATAGTTGGCTTGTGTTTAGTTATGATGAGCATATAGATTCATTTCTTAAAGGAAATTATTTTGATCATGATGACTATGTACTTAATTATGGAGATTATTTATAGCTAAATACTAACAAATTTCCTATTGATTTAATAAGTTTGGAATCTATGTTTTCACCTAATGATTAACCAAAAATATCTAGAACAAAATATCCATCAAGAAGAATCATAGGTGAGACTGCTTCCATAAATTTAGGCACTAAAGAAGATCTTAAGTATGTTTATTTGAGAATTCAAGTAACTAAAACTGAAAAAGTCAAGTTCTTTAAATTGTTTAAGGAATTTATTGATATCTTTGCTTGGTATTACAAGGATCTTAAGGGTTATGATAGTAGTAGTATTAAACATGACATCTATATTAAACTTGGTATCAACCTTATCAAGCAAAAAATATGAAAAATCAACCCTTTATTAGAGGACACCATTAACAAAGAGATGGATAAAATGATTGATGCTTATGTCATTTTTCTCATAAAATATTCCAAATGGGTAAAAATGGTTAGTTAATCTATTAACAATCAGAAATAAAAATGGTGATATTAGACTTTGTGTCAATTTTAAATATTTAAATAAAGCAAGTGTAAAAGATAGTTTTCCTCTGCTTAGCATAGATCAAATTTTACAATAGGTTATAGGATCTAAAATGATGTATTTATTAGATGGATTTTTAGGTTATAATAAAATATTTGTGAATCTTGACGATAGACACAAAATTAATTTCACTACTTGTAGAGGTAATTTTAATTACAATTAAATGCCTTTTGGTTTGATGAATGTAGGAACCACTTTTCAAAGGGCTATGCATGTTGCTTTTGATGATTTGATAGGCATTGTCATTCAAGTTTATTTAGATGATCTCACTATTCACTCTAATAAAATAAAGAAGTATTTAGATCATCTTCATAAAGTAATCACAAGATGTAGAATGTTTGACAGTTATTTAAATCCATTAAAATCTATTTTTGATATGATTGAAGGTAAATTATTAGGACATATAATCTCTAAAGAAGGTATTTTTATTGATCTTAAATGTGTAAAGGCTATAAAATAACTACCTCCTCCTAAGATCAATCAAGTTTAAGATCTTTCTTTGGCAAGATTAATTTTGTTAAGAAATTTATTTTTGATTTTGCTGACAAATTTAATCCTCTACAATTGCTACTTAAGAAAGATAAAATATACTTTTGGGATGAAAATGCTGAGTTAGATTTTAATTCTATCAAAGATGAAATTGCAAGTGCTCCTATCCTTGATAAGTTTGATTTAAAGAAATAATTTATTCTCTATGTTAATGCTACTGAAAAAACTATAGGAGATGTACTCAAGAGTTTGAAAATATTGAAGAGAAACCTATTAGTTATATGAGACAACTCTTAAAAGATGTAGAAACCAGGTACCCTTATATTGAGAAATTTATTTTTTCCATTATTTCTTATTTAATTAAGTTTCGATATTTACTAATGGGAAATAAGGTTTTTGTGTGATCTAATTCACATGTTTTATCATATCTTTTAAAACAACTAACTATTCAAAGAAGGCTTGCTAAGTGTATCTTGCGTATTTAAGAATTTGATCTTAAATTTGAAACTTTAAAAATTATTAAAGAAAATAAACTAGCAAATCACTTAGCTAAAAATGTTTTCTTGGATATTAATGTTTTAATTTTATTAGTTGATGAAAAATTAAACGCAAAACTACACTTTAAAACTATGAAAGTTGCTAAATTTTCTAAAAGTTTAAAGTTTGGACATGAAATGAATGAATGGGATTATTTATTGGCTAAAGATGACTAGTATCATGATCTAGTTTATTATTTTCAAAACTAGTCTTGTCCTAATAACTTAAACAAGAAATAAAGATGTTCTTTAAAGATAAAAGCATTAATTTTTTTTTACTAGAAAATTTCCTATTTTATCATAATTGTGATGGTATATTATTAAGATGTCTTACTCATAATCAAACTTAGAAATTTTTTAGGGGCTACCATGAAGGAAATTATGGTGGACATTATGCTAAAAAAACAACTACTTATAATATTTTTACGGTTGGTTATTATTGATCCACCTTGTTTTAAGATGTTTATAAGTTGGTTCGTTCTTGTATGCATTGTCAACTATTTGTTAGAAAGTATAAACTACATGTAATCCCTTTAAATTTGGTTATTTCTAAAAAATATTTTACTAAATGGGGCATTGAATTTATTTCATATATTCATCCACCTTCATCTGTAGGTCATAGATACATATTTGACTGATAAAGATTATTTCACTAAGTGGCCTAAGGCCAAAGCTCTCAAAAGTTCAGTAATAGGTGAAGTAATTTTGTTTCTACAAAATCATATTTTATCTAGATTTAGAATTCCATATGGGATTATTTCAGATAATGGGCCTCAATTCATTTCAAATGAGTTTTTAGAATTTATAGGGAAATATTCTATCAGTTCTAGTCATTCGTCAAAGTGCTATCCACAAGAAAATGGACAAGTTGAGTCCACTAATAAAAATCTTATTTCTATTATGAAAAAATTAGTTTGTGATAAAAAAAGGAATTGGCATCTTAAATTTTTTGAATCCTTATGGGTTGATAGGACTGTAGTAACTGGTTATTCACATTTCATGTTAGCATATGGGTTTGAAGCTACTTTACCAATAAAACTTTAGATTTCTTCAGCTAGGACTACTTTTCAATATGTAGTTGAAGATATGAATTTAATTAAACAAAGGTTTCATGATTTGGAAGCTCTCGATGAATCCAAGGCAACAACATTACAAAAATTAGAGAAGGCTAAGCAAAAGTTAAAGAAATTCTTTGATAAAAAATTTTTTAGTAAAAAGTTTAATGTTGGTGACTTAGTTTTATATTGGGACAAAGCCCATGAAGACCCCAAAAAACACCATAAATTTGATACAGTATGGCTTGGAACTTACAAAATAGACACAATTCTTAGAAATAATGCTTTTCATCTTAAATATCTTGAAAGAAATTGGTTGCATTATTTGGTAAATGGCCTTCACCTAAAATTATTTCATGATTAGTTTATTGTTTGTTATTCTTTTGTTTCTTTGTTTTTTTATTTCTTTTGGTTTGTTTACTTTTCCTTTGTTTTGTTATTTATATTTGTGTTTCTATTTTGTCTTGTGTTTTGTTTTGATTTGTTGATCTTTGTTTTCAAATGATCAATAAAAGGTTATGGAATGAGGATTATCACATTATGAAAGAAGAGTACAAAAATCTATGAGATTTCTATAAGTATCATTCATTTTTAGAAATTTACTCTTACAAATTCATATTTTTATAATAAATGAGTATTATGGCTGACTTGTATTTGGTTGTAGAAGTATTACTTCATTTTTAGATTTTGTTCCTAAGGCATTTTTAATTGTTTGTGAATCCAACTCAAACTTCATTTTTATTCATTTTCCTTTCTTTGTGCTATGCTAGCTGAATAATCCATCCCTTACTTGAACTCACTATTTAAGGGGTTTGTTCTTAGCTACTCAAGAAATGATTTTCTTGGATCAAACTCTCAAAACAAAATCTATTTTGTATATAATAGGCAGTTTGTTACTAATCAATTTTTTTACAAAAAATTGACTAGTAAGGTCGTTAGTGTTATGCCTATTTTTTACACTCCCCTAAAATTTTCAAAATCTATACTTGCTACCATAGAGATGACCCTATCATAAAAACTTAAAATTGTGTTGATGACCCTATTAATTGATAGTATTTTTAGATGCATTCTTTACTATGAAATGGTAATAATTTGTTGATAATTTTTATTTATGTTTTAAGTGGTTTCAAAGAGCATGGTGGATAAATGAATAAAATATACATATATGATTATAGATGTGATCAATTTTTCTGTTATTCAAATTCAATGTACTTTGACAGTTTCAGTTGATACATAGTTTTTTAGTTTTTAGTTATATTTTTTGACCTTTGATAATGGTTTTAGTCTTCATGAGAACATCTTAATTATGGTTCAAATAACAATGGTGACATGATTCTTTGATAAACATTACATTTAAATTTCATATATTTAAAAACTGTTTTGAAGATCTGCTCTTGTTGAATAACTTAGTGTTGGTTATTTGAGATGTTAATATACTTTGGATAGTACAGTAATGCTCATATTTTAATGGTAGTGTGGTTTATTTTGATTTTGGATTTAATAGATGGCTCAATTTATGGAAACTTAATTGGCATACTTAGTCTAGTTGTTTCAATTTTTGAGTATGTAGTTAAATTCGATCATAATTCCAGAGCAAATTTTTCATTCTCAGTATCTTGAAGATTGATGAGTTAGATATAATTTTCAAATTATGATAGAGGTTCACTTTACTAGAGCATGGGTTCAAGGATATTTATTTGTATAAAGTTTGTATTCATGTACAAATTGTCTAAAGAGACCTATCCTAGCACTCATGGCATATTTTAATTTTGAGGCTAAGTCATAATGTTGTGTATTATATGAACTATTCATGGACCTAGCTTAAATCACAAGTGTCGAGGACCCTTTTTTTAGTCAAGAAGTAATTTCAAGGTTTTAGCTTGGTTAACACATTTGATACATTTAAAAAATATAACTATTAACTAAAGATTGGGATATAATTCTAAAGACCTTGGTCATTTATTTAGTTAATCGATAATGTAGATATAATTATGAAATACATGAGTCATGATGATGAAGAAAATATTGGATCAAGATGGACACAACTTGGTAGATTAAAATATGAGGCTGGTAAGTTGGCAAATGTATTTAATTTAGATTATGTGCTTTGGGATTGTTTGAAGATTTGGTAGTTTTGTGCATTGATGACTAACTGATCTCCTAAATTGATAGAATTTGGTAAAGTGTTTAGTGTGAAGGTTAGTTTATTTCTAAATTTGATAGGGTCAACATATTACTTAGCAATATTGTTAAGTACACCATTAGTTATTACCAACCAATGAAAAATGACCATGGCATTGGGTCAGTTACGAGTTCAGTTTTTTTTCTTCATTTGGTTCATTTGTTTGTAATCTCTAAGTAGGAGTGAAGCTCTGGCAGGATTGTGGGTGAGTTTCATAATAAGGCTCAAAGAGAATATTTGGTAAGGGTTTGAGTGTAGAAGCACAACAGGTATTGAAAACTTAAGTATTTTCTAAAGTCCATGATTTATCTCTTCTTTCTATGAAACTTCTCTAAGATATTATAGATTTTGTAGATAGACCCAGTGGTACTTTATCTAACATTTGAGTAATCACTTATGAAAAATAGGTATATATAGTTATATTTATCATCTATTACTGATTATCTGAAGTTTTCTAAGTTTAATATTTTTTGATGATTGTTATTTGCAATCTTATGTGTAGATTTCAAGTATTCATCCTGAATAATGATGACCATTTTGCTATTCCACAACATTTTTATTTCACTAAAATTTGTCTATTTCAAGTCTAAAGAAAAAATAGAGAAGAATGATAGGGATAAGTGATTAGAATGAACCTGGATTGGTTTCTACACTATATCCAGATGTTGTGAGCACTCCTCTTTGGTTGGGGAAGACTACCTACAAGTAAGAAAGCCCTACCACAAAATGTTTGTTAGTAGATAAATAAGTGGGATGCTAGGCTACGCACTTGTTATAGGAAGTGTGAAACTTCTTTAGAGATGACAGTCCATTTTTGAGAAACAAAAGAGTAATAAATAAATAAAAGATAGGTAAAGAGAGAGTGAAATAGAAATAATATTATCATTATTTACAACTTAAATATAATAGAGAGTAACAAAGTGTAGGTGTTATATTATGTTTATGTTTTAGAAGTTGTTTGGGTAGGTTTTGGAAAGGTTAAGGAATATATAGCCACCAACATTGGTATCAGTTATGTTACTGAGGTAGTGGGTGAAGGAGGTTGGTGGGTGAAGGTGATTGATGTCGATCAGGTTGTTGAGGTCAGTAGGGGAAATAATTGCCTAGGAACTTGCAGAAGGATTTTTTTGGGTCTGAGAAATGGTTTTGATCAGGGCTAGAAGATTGGGGAGAGTTATGAGAGAGAGAAAGAGAGAGAGAGTATGATTTGGATAGATCTGGTCAGAGGTTTGGTGTGCTAGGTTAAGGGGAAATAAGCAGTGAATTTGTATAAATCCCTCGTGGGGGTTCAATCAAGAATGTGTAAAGCAATAAATAGTAGATATAAAGTGATAGCAAAGTAAATGCTTAAAAAACCTATAGCATAAGTGATGTACTTATATATAGTGATGATTGAATAATAATTACCATATTAATGGGTCCTATCAGGTAATCCAAACTGATGCCCTAAACAGAGAGAAGAAGTGGGTGCTATTGGTCTTCAAAAGTTTGGTTCCTGATCATGATTGACTTATGCAAGATAACAATAAGCTAAGATGTTGAAAATTGAATGTCAAGATCTTGAATGCAAATTAGAATTAATGTTATTGATTTCTATTGACCTAAACATCAAGTTGGAGTTTGGCTTATATCACTGATGTTGGTGATCTCATCGATGTTGGCCATGGGTTGATTGATGTTGGTAGCCTTAGAATAGGTAGAACTACTATTTTTGGCTAGTTTTCTATTGCCCCTCATGACAAATGTAGTACCCATTACAAAATGGTAAAAATAGGAGGCTAATAAGGATGTAGTTGATTAGGAATTTAGTTTTGAGGTGAGAATAAGTCTTGGGTAGTTAAGATAAGGGGACTAAGTCTTAAGGTGACTCATCGGGTAAGAATCAGTCTTAGGATGAGGTGGCTAGGTAAGGTGGCATAAGGGGTTTTTAATTAACTTAATTAAGTATTTTAAATTAATTAAATGTGTGAAGGGTAAAAGCATGGGTTAGGAAGGCTAATTTCTATTATTGAAATAGGGCTCAAGGGGGGTTTCAACATAGGTAGTTACACACGTGTGTGTGAAATAATTTTGGTGTCTACATTTTTCCCTTTTTGTATTATAATTTTCACTGTCAAGTTGCAAGATAAAAACAAGAGTTATTTTCTCCAAGTATTGGATGAGGTATTCCCCCTTCAAATGGGAAATGATGGAGGAGAAACCAGAATCAGGTACCAGTTTGATAAAAAGTGAATTAGGTAAGTAAAGGAGAATATGGTATTATTATTGGCGCATATACTATTATGAGCTATAGTTGATAAAGTCAAGAATTGGTAAGGTTGAGGAGGACTCAGATAGAAATAACCAAAGCACAACTTGTAAATGATAGCTGAGAAGGTCAAAAATATCAAAGTTGTAGCTCTAATGGTCTATGTGTGCCACGCATTTTAAGTAAGAAGTGCCCCTAGAAAACAAAAAAGGGTCATAAGTGATAGGAAAAGCTTTGTTTCCATCTAAAGCACCTAATATACATTTATGTATATAATATCCAACTACAACATAATAACATAAGTGGTCAAGACAAGTAATGCAAGGTTACTGTAAAAAGGGTCAATGAGTGAGGAGATATTCATGATCTCCATGAAAAGTCATTATGGGTAGAGATTTAAGTGATCTCCAAAAAAATTTGTTATGGTTGGGGAGATATATGTGCTCTCCAGGTTGGTATTTGTGATTGGGGAGATATATGTAATCTCCAAATTTCCCTAGAGTATGGGTAAAGTCTATAAAGTTAGGGTTATTGGTGGAAACATTAATGAAATAGTGTCAATGTCAGTGATGTCACTAATGTCAATAGTAAATAGTGTTGACATCAACATATTAGGGAAACATTACTGATGTAAATAGGCATAAGTGTTGATGTTGGTGGATTAGGTCAAGCATGCCAACATCAATGGCTGACCAAACCTAACAAAAGGGGGGTTGGTAGTTGACTAAACTCATTTATAACTTATGATTGGAGAAAAATAGAGATAAGAGAGGACCCAGTAGGAGGTACACCACCATAAGAGCTAGTTGTGTCAGCCTAGAGGAGATATAGAGATGAGGTAAGAGTCTCTGTGAGTTGTTTTTAAACTTGATTTGGTTAGTTTGAGTTTTTAGGATAATTTAGAGGTGGGGGATAGATAATGTTAGTAGTGGGGTAGGAAATGGGGTAGGGTAGTTTTAGGATAAGTTGGGGGGAATTTTGGGTAGTTTTTAGATTAAAATTATAGTTTTAGGGATGGGTCATTTAGCCCTAGGGCTGAACTAGTCATTGATGTCAGTGGGGTCCACTAATGTCAGTCAACATGGAACTAAGGTTATAAGGTGTCTATCAATGTTGGTTAACACGTATGCCTATAAATCACTAATGTCAACATTAGATCCAATGTCAATGCTTGTGAATAACTATAAAAATAGGAGAAATGATTAGTTTGGATCCCTAATGGAAGTAGTCAACTAACCTAATGGTTGAGTTAGCCTTAGAATACCTTTTGTCAATTGAGTGTTGCCTATATAGCCTGATTTAGGGCCTCAAGCCATCATAGTTCTCCCAGAGCCTAGGTAAAATATTTAATAAATGGTTAAAAGTGTGTTTTAAAAAAAGAGAGGTTGAGATAGCTCAGAAGACCTAGGGCTTAAAAGAGAGGGCATAGGGTTGAGGGGTAGGGATATAAGCCGTGAGGCCTAGAGTTCAGATAGGAAGTTTGGCCTAGGGTAGAGAGAGAGAGAGAGAGGGAGTGAAGCCCAGGGTAGAGATGGGAGAGTTGGGTAGATATTTAGGTGGGTATATGGTTGAGCTATCCTTAGAAGACCCTATGTCGATTGAGTGTTACCTACAGAGCCCAGTTTAGGGCCTCAGACCAATGTAGTTCTCCTAAAGAAAAAGAAAAAAGGGTGGTGATAGATTATATTAAAAAGTATGTGACTTGAGTTATGTGTGTATGGATTTAGGTGAGGTTAGAGTTGACATTTTAAGATCACCTACTAAGGCTACTAACATAGATAAGGAGGGATGTCACCCCAGATGAGTTAGAGCATATGGCAGCTATGAGGCTAGGGGGAGTACAACAATATTGTAGAGTCGCATGAGATGTGATCTTTATGATAGCATTGATTGAGAGGTGGGATCACACCACCAATACCTTCCATCTAGTGACTAAAGAGTTGATAGTGACCTAGGAGGATGTGTATAGGATATTACAATTGCCACTTTAGGGTGAGGATCTCTTCTCATGCTTGAGAGAGGCTCATGATATACACATGGTGGCCTTATAAAATGAGCATGTTATTGAGGTGGCATATCATTCAGTGAGTTTCACCTATAAGCCACTATATATGGTTGATGAGGAGCAATATCAACTAAGCATCTTGATGATGATAGGGATCATAGTGTATGCACTACCAGATGTAGATGGTGGTAGATTTTTTATTACATTGGTAGGTGTGCTGGCATAGATGATTGATTAGTAGATTGTTTTTACATGGGGACTAATGTTTTTGGCTCAATTATATAGAGAGTTATGGGGTTTGAGACTATGATAGTGATATAGTTTATGTCTTAACCATTTATTGTACTACTAAGAATATGATCACATCATGGTTACATGACTATTGGAGCTACCTACCATGATTCTAGCCAGCTTCAAAGTTGGGTTCAGACATTGAAGGGATGGTATGGCACAGACTCGAGTAGATGTCATAGTGCATGACATTACTTATAATAGGTACATGATTGAGGGTTTGATCTCAAAATATATGTTTTGGAGACCCTACCTGACATACATCATATTCATAGGATAGGCATAATAGCTTATTGGCTTGTAGATATGACTATGGGTTAGGGGAAGATGAGCTGATGAGTTGGAGATGGTACTCATGGCATGGGTTAGGAGGTAGTTTAGCCTATTATAGGATGTACCACCTACCTTCCCTCAATATAAGTGGGATGATATAAAGGCACCCCTACCCTTTCCATAAGAGATAGATGGGCCTAATTTTGAGGAGCTACTAGTAGGGCTAGGCATAGTTGATCCAGGATGTATAATAGAATATATGGCTTGGTGGACAGGTTTACATCCTATGGTTGAGATCAAGAGGCCACCATTAGATTTGTAGGGTGTCATGAAGGAGAGAGATGCAATTGTAGAGGCATGAGATGCAGCAATGTAGGATAGAGATATAATATAGGCACAAGTAGTATCCTTACAAGGCTAGGTGGAGACATTACAGGGCTAGGTGGGGGTACTACAGGGCCAAATTGGGGAACTACAAGGCCAAGTCGGTGTGTTATAGGGTTAGGTTACTACACTGATAGTGGAGAGCGATATTTTGAGAGTAGTAGGTTAGGCTACTCCTCCTCCTCCACCATAAGGATCAGTATAGGTTAGGTCATTAGTAGGTGTGATGGGACTACCACAGACTGTATCTCTGGCTAGATATACTACTACCCTAGATGAGATTGCCTATTATGAGAGGGCCATCAGGGATTTTTCCTATATCTAGAGGTATTCTATGTTTAGGGAGTAGGAGAGATCTTTGTCACATGTTACAACATCTAGCTCATGAAGATGTAGATGAGATGAGAGTGGTGATGACACTACTTTGTCACGACCACATGGAGAGCCTTGAGGACCCCGAGTGTCAAATTTTGTCATTTTTTATTATATTTGTTATATTTACATCAGCTTGTAAGCCAAATATTCAAGATGTATATTTTGAGAGAGAGATGATGTTATGATGATGTATTTATGGACATGTATTCTGAGCATGTGTGTGTGTGTGTGTGTGTGTGTGTGTGTGTGTGTGTGTGTGTGTGTGTGTGTGTGTGTGTGATGTTTATTTATTATGATTTTGAGATGTATTTATTGTGATTATGATGATGATATTTATGTAGATGATTATGTTAATGTTATGTTAATTTTGGTGTTAATGCTGATCATGTTACTTGAGTTAGACTAGAATTTCCCATAAATGTGATGGTATATGCATAGTTGGTTTGGTAGCTTCATCTTAGCATTTTTATATATTTGTGATGGTGTATGCTTAAAATGAATAGGTTGATTATGTTATGAATGATGTTTTTCATCTCAATAGAGAGATTGACATGTGATTTGGGTGAGAAAATAAAGAGGCAAAAAGCTCATGTATTGGCAAAGACCATAATCATAACATAAATATTCTCAAGAATATGAGCCTCTTTCATGATTTACATCTTTGGACCATTTTGTTTGTTAGAGAATAATTGTGTTTACCTTATGTTAAGTGAGTTTGAAGTACCTTAAAAGAGTATGAGGGAAAAAGGGTAAAATGAGGGAAAATGTTTGGGTAGTGTAACCTTCAAAGTGGGAATGATATGCCCTTATTGTGGGTGACTTGAGAACTACTATAGGCAAGTCCATGACTTAAAGCCTTTTTTTGTATGTGTGTAAGCTGATCAATGCAGGAAGCCTAAAATAGGATTGTGTATGTGTAGAGGTCATATAAATCTAATCAATATGAGAAGCCTTTTTCATTTATATTCCTCTTGGAGGACAAAGCTTGGGCTAACCATCCTTCAAAGGAGTGGTTTAAGCATTTGTTTTTAATTTTTAAATAGCTATCCTTCAAGGGAGTAGTCTATTGATAGTAGCAAAGAGAAGTTATGTATCTATCTTTCAAGGGAGTAGTCTACAATGAGAATCATGACCTAAGAGATTATAACTTGTCTACATATCCCATTTTTTTGGTTTTTTTCTTTTATTCATGGACAAGAATATAAAGGCTTAGTAGTTTTCCACTTTGAGGGAAAAACCATAGCAACTCATAAGTTAACTAAGTGAGTAGGAGTAAGGGTGAAGAGAAAGTGAGATGAATGTAATAGGGATGCTCAAGGGATGAGCTCAAGTTAAACATGAAGTGAAGTGACACTTGATTAACAAAAGAATGGTCATAGGTGTAAGTCATTTAAATGCTTGAGTTCTAGCCTTCCTTCAAGAGAAGACAAGAGATAAGTTCTTGAGCCATATTTTTGATTTATGATATAACGTCCAAGCCAATTAGGAGCAAACTTACCCCATTTTCTTTTCTCCATGTTCATCACATGTTGATTTTATTTAAAGATGAGATCTCCAATATTAAAATATTTCCCTTTGAGTTTATTGTTATAAGCGTATTTGATACGCTATTGATATATTTGGAGGTGGTTGAGGGCTATGAGATGATGCTCATCAATAAATTTGAGTTGAGCCAAATATTCTTGGCAAAAGTCATCATTAGTCAGTATGTATTTTAAAAAAATGTGAAGAGAAGGAATCTAGAATTTAAGAGGCAAAACAACCTCCATCCCATATACCAAGGAAAAAGGTGTAGCACCCATAGGGGTTTGAATGCTAGTGTGGTAAGCCCATAAAGAAAAAGGAATGTGTGTGCCAATACTTACCCGTATCATTGACTACCTTCGTGAGAATTTTGGTTAATGTTTTGTTAGAAGCTTCAGCCTATCTATTTGCTCATAGATGGTATGGTGATGAGAAGATCAATTTGATTTCGAGTGGATCACAAAGACTTTGGACAGTCTTATTTTTGAAATATTTACCATTATCTATTATAATTTTATACAGGACACCAAAATGATAGATGATGTGATGGTTGATAAAATTGATAATTTTGTCAGGCTTAGTGGAGATGAGAGGAATGGCCTCAACCCACTTGGTGAAGTATTCAGTGGTAGTAATGATAGAATAATGATAGAGGGAGGAATGAGGGTTAATCTCCCTTATTATATCTAATCCCCATTGGGAGAAGGGAGAAAAGTCTTTGGTGACTTGTAATGCATGACTAAAAATGTGAAGGAGGTTAGCATGGTGTTGACACTTGAATTAATGCTAAACATAATTAGCACAGTCTTGATGGAGTGTGGGCCAATAATAGCCAAGTTGAAGGATATGCTTGGCAACTACATGACCATTGAAATTCCAACCACAAATCCCATCATGGACTTCCTTAATAGTGAAGAGAGTCTCAGTATTAGTGATAAATATAAGAAGAAGACCATTAAAACCTCACTTGTAGAGAAGTCCCCCTAGCATAGTGTAATGAGAGATACAATTTATGAAGGCACATTTCCCATTATTGGAGAGATTAGAAGGGGTAATAGAGAATGAAAGGTAATCTATGAGTTGCTTGTACCATAAGTCATGTGGGTTGGATGTTAGTTGATACATAGGAGGGTAATGTTAAGAGAAGCACGGTGACATAAATTTTCAAGGAAAAGGATGAAGAGGGTAAGTGTGAGGCAAGTGAATCCATTGTGATAACAAACTTATTTGTAGATCGATGAATAGTTTATAAGAGATAAGAGTCAAATGATCCCAAGAGCATAGCTACACAATGTTTATATCACTATAGAATCTTGTTTTTGCATAGGTAAGAACCATTAACTTGGTTAACCACTAGCTATGAATCACCAAAAATGGTTATGGATTTGATACCCAGGAAGAGAGCTATTTAAAGTCCTAAGATCAAAGCCTCATATTTGGCCATATTGTTAGTGCATTCAAAACCTAGTTTAAATGACAAAGGCATAGGCTCACCATCTAGAGGAATAATAATGACTCTTGCACCCTCACCTTATTGAAATTTATACCCATCGAAGAAAATCATCATTTGATAAATGCCATTAGTGGAGAGCATTAAAATGGATTCATCAGGGAATTTAAGGTTTTTGGGTAAAGGGGTGGTATCTAACTAGTTAGTAATTGTTTACCCCTTAATAGAATTTTTATTTAATGAATTCTAAGTCAAATTAAATAATAAGTATGAAAATTTGAGCTATACATTGGTTGTGATATGGCTTGGAATACATGTATTTGAGGGGATCAATATGGGTGACTACATAGGTTTTGTGATTTAGGAGATAATGACAAAGCTTGGAGGCAGAAAAGACAAATGTGAGGCAAAGTTTTTTAGTATGGTTATATCAAGTTTCATAATCAATAAGTGTGTAGTTTATGTAATAAAATTCCTATTCTCGATGTTCATCATCTTGATGTGCAATCATAACACCTAGAGAATGGTCTATTGCAGAGATGTAAAGGTAGAAAGGCTGATTTTCCTTAATTGGAATAAAAATTGATGGGGAAAGGAGGTATTATTTGAGTGCATCAAAAGTTCCTATAAATATATATTCCAATGGAAGGAAACATATTTTTTAAGGAGATGGTGAAAGGGTTAGCAATGATCTAATAGTTGGGAGATGAATAGTGAATTAATTGAAGTTTGCCTTGTAGGCTATGAAGTTGTTTGATATTAGTAGGTGCATGTATCCATAGTAATTCTCTAACCTTATTAGGGTTCACCTCAATACCATGGAGAGAAATGATAAAACCTAAGAGCTTATTGAAAAGAACACCAAATACACATTTCTTTGGGTTTAATCAAATGTTATATTGGAGGAGATGAGAAAATATGGTTTTGAGAATCATCAAGTGGTCTTGGAAAATTTTAGACTTATCAAGTAAGTCATCCATGTAATCTTCCATAATCTTATGTAGGATATCATGGAAGATGTAAGTCATAGCCCATTGGTAGGTGGAACTAGTGTTCCTCAAGCCAAAAGGCATGACCCAATAATAGAAATTTCCCCATGGGGTAATGAAGGTTGTCTTATGTTTATCCTCAGGAGTGACCAGGATTTGATTATATCTATTGAATCCATCCATAAGTGATAGCATCTCATAGTTGGTTATTATATCAACAAGTTGGTCGATACTTGGCAATGGGAAGTCATCTTTTGGATAAGTGAGGTTTAAGTCATGATATTCAGTGCAAATATAGATTCCCCTAGTCACTTTTATGATAGGAACAATATTAGAAATCCATTTTGGGTAGTTGATGGGTTAGATAAAGTTAATAGAAAGGAGATGTTGGAGATCTTCTTTGACAAGGAGAGCAATACAAGGATGCATCTTGTGAAGCTTATACTTAACAGGTTTAGCATCTTGATTGGTGACAATGTTATGGGTGATGATAGAGGGGTCAATACTAGGCATGTCATTATAAGACCAAGTAAATGATTTGTTATGGTTATTAAGAAATGTGGCATAATCAACTTGCTCAAAGGAATCCAAATATTGGCCAATCTTGAGGACATGAGGGTTATCATGAGAGGGCAAATTGATGTCAATGATTAATTCATTTAACATAACTTATATTTCATATGGGAGTGACCATTGGATATAGGAATCATATACACCCAGTATGTGAGAATTGCATCATCATCTTGACATTAGACAGTAGTAATAGTAGGATAATCTTCATCAATTATTTTATGATGAACAAGAGGAAGGTAACTTATTTCCTTACCCTAGCTATAGGTGAGAGACCCTAAATGGATGGCATTTATTAAGAAAAAAATGAGGTATAGATACCTTTGATTTAGCAGGTGATGGTGGAGAAGAAGGTAGTGAAGGAGAGATTGGTTCTTCAATAATTGGTATATGGGAAGTTTTATTGAGTTTAGTTGGTTCATCATATCCCACTCCATGCCTCTTTTTGGTGTTTTCAATGGTTTGACTATTGGGATATTCAATAGGTGTATGGACACCTTATTCATAATGACCCAAACCAAATCCTTTCCAAGCACACCTATAGAGATAGGTTTGAGTGAATCTAGAGTTTCTCAGGAAAGAGAAGTCACAAGTAAATGGTTGTGGTGAAGAAGATGGATTTTTGGAGCCTGATCAATTCCCCCATATGTGAAATTACTTTGAAGGTTAGGGTGCCCACAAAGGATGACCATCTCAATGCAAGGATCATAATTTGGGTGTATGTGAAAATTTATATACACTTGTAGAGTATATAACATGTTGAGCATCAATAAATGATATTCATCAAGTGACAAATGTTAAAAAGTCTTCTCCATGGGATCCTTGTCAGGAATTTATGTCGCTGGTATCTGTGTAACTAGGGGAGTGGAGCTTGTGGAAGCTTTAAAAGTATCATGAAAGGAAGATGATGTCTTTAATATAATGAGAACATCATTGGGACTATAAGTCATGTTGCATGTTTTGAAAAGAGGTGGGTCAGCGGGTATAACATGCACTTGTCCATCATGCTCAAACTTGACACATTGGTGTAAAGTTGAGGGTAAACATGCCATAGCATGTATCCAAGGTCATCCAAGTAGTATGTTATATTATAACTCTCATTATACAACATAGAAGAGCTTAGGAATTGTTCGAGGACCTACATTGATATGTAAGATAATAGTACCCATCGTAGTAGTTGTGGTATTGTTAAAGGAGCATAGTACCACATTGGTTTGAGACATGCAATTGTCAGGAAGTGCTAGTTTTTTTTAGGCATGGGTGGAGATAATATTAATACTATCCCCCCATCGATTATGACTCTCTTAACATGAGTTTGATCAATATATTTAGTAATAAAAAGGGTAGAATCTTGATCTTTAGGGTGTTGAAGTGGAATTTTTGAATTACTAAAAAAAATTAGGGAGATGGAATTAAAGGAACTGATCAATATTGAAAGAGGTTAGGGATCATCAAGTTGTACCTCAAACACTTTCAAGGCACTAATCAAAGCTTGACAGTGTTGGGATGAGTTTTGGATTAACTCATATAAAGACATTTTCATAGGAGTTTGGTGAAGTTGTTTCACCATCGAGATTTGAATAACATCCAAAGATGTTGGTTTAGGAACACCCAAGATGGAAATTTTAGGATTAGGTGGAGTGTCTTTGGTGAAAGGATGAGCTCAAGGATCAATGAACTTTTCCTTACCTTTATCCTTTTGGTTTTGTGACCGTGTGGCCATATTAACTATGTTGATCTAAAATATAGGTGGAGGTGGTAAAGGGGGTATGACCACATCTTTGGGTTTGAATTTAGGTAGAATAGTAGGAGGCATAATGGATGCCAAAGGTATAATAATGGGAAGGTTAATAAGAGTATCATAAAAGAGAGTGTTAACATCAGAGTATTATCGAATGACTGATGTGAGGGCTTTACAACTCTCAGTATCATGTCCAGGTGAATGATGATATAAACACAATTGTGTATCATTAAACCAAGATGGCTTCATCCCAAGAGGACTATAAGGCTTAATGGGAGGAAGATTTATTGTGGAATATTTCAATAACTAACATAGGAAAAATCTCTAAGAGCCTACAAGTGGTCTCACATTTGTTGTGCTAATAGGAGTGGATGCCTTCCTTTGTTTAGGAGTCATGAGAGTAATTTGAGTAATTTTATGTGGTGCCTTATTTGGTGGTAGTGGAGTTACGTGTTTTTATGACACTTTCTTGGTGTTAAGTATCTTAATGTTAGATGTGAAAGGCCTACCAAGTGTCAAAGGTAGTAGTGGAGGTAACTTAACCTTTTGTTTTGCTTGGGTCAAAAATAATCCAACTAAAGTAGAGGGGTGTGGTCCCAAAATAGATGGTAAATTTGATGGTTTAAGAGAGGATTAGCGAGCTCTAGGAAACTTAACATTTCCTATAGTTTAGGCCATGAAACTCCATCTTGTGGTTGAGGAGTTAAATCTAATTTCACTTGTGGATGAATTAAATTAGAAATGGGGCATACACCTAAAGGCATGATCTACTTTAATGTGGCAGATGTCTATGAGGGTAAGATTTCTAACATAGATGGTTTAAATTCAAGTGCTTTTAGTGAAGAAGATATAACTTTTTCAAAGACTTTGGGATAAAGGGTATTAAGAGGGTTGGCAGTAAAGGTTGACATTCATTGTGTTTGATAAGGAGTTTTAAGCTGGTCTGAAAATGTCGTATGATCTAGCTTTATGGGGTCAAGAAATTTTAGACTTTTCACAAACCATGAGAAGGGTTTAGATGAAGTTAATGTAGGCCTTATGGTTGTGTCCTTAAAAGTATGAGGTGTTTTAGAGAGAGGGAAATTGTTGGTTTCTTCTACTTTGGGTCAAAGGTAAGAAATAGCCGCAACAGGGTCTTCTTTGACAAGGACAGGAGAAGAGGCATGGTCTTTTATGGGTGGAGGAGAGGTAGGTAGAGATGGTTCCTCAAGGGGGTAAAGCATAGGTATTATTTATCCCTCAACATGTGGGTGAGGAATAGGTAAACTATGATCCTCCATAAGTGAATGAAGGGGTAAGAGTCGTATAATTGGAGTAGGCACAATATGTCTCTCATCTAATGTAGGAGTGGATAAAACTAACTCTTCAAGGTGTAAAGGTAGAGTGGATGGGGCAATACTCTATATCGATAGAGGAGAGGTAGGTGAAGAAGGTTCTTTAAGAGGGTATAATACAAGAATGATGTTCTCTTCAACATGTGGTTATGGAATAGGTAAGGCATGGTCTTCCATAGGCAAAATAATAGGTAATATTGGTGAAAAAAGAACTAGCAATATTGGCTCCTTCGTTGGTAGAACAAGTGGTAATGGAAGTTCTTCCTCATGTGGGAGTGGAACAGGTGAAATAGGCACTTCTACCTAGGGAGGAAATATGGGAAAAACAAATGACATTAATTGTGGGGGAGGAGTCAATAAAATAGGTGCTTCCTCTTGAGGGGTAGGTTGAATTAGAGGTAAAATAAAGACCATATTAACCATATGGATATTATGATCACTTGAGTTAGTCATGGTCTAAACAATATTTTGATTGGGTGAATAGTTAAGAAAAGGATGTTTAAACACATCCATACTTTGATTAGGTGGTGTGTTAGGATTATCTAAGACAAGATCACCCTTATCAATCATATCTTGAATAATATTCTTGAATGTCTTATAGTTATTAGAATTTTGGCCTTTAACTCGATGGTAGCCACATAACTCATCTTCTTTGTACCAAGTTGGAATAGGATAGGAGGGATCAAACTGTATAGGAGGTTTGATTTGAGGAAGGGTTATGACACCTTGTTGCAATAGTTTCTTGAAAATGGATGTATATGAATCCTCAATGGGAGTGTATTATCTTTGTTCATACCATTGTTGGAATTGCTTGGTCAAATTTTAGGAAGTCGAGGAATTTGATTGGTTTGTGGTTGTAGAAGAAGTTGATTTAATAACAATCACATTGGTGGAGCTTTTAAATTTTTAGTTAGAAGGAGATGTTTTATAAGAGGAGTCATTCAATTTGGAATTGGGGTTCTTTCTATGAAAATTGACTCTACCTTCATCTATAGCGTGAATCTTGAGTTTTTGTGCCGTTATAAAGGCCTCATCAAATGTGCAAAAATTTTATACCCAGAGTTTGGATGAGATGTGCTTATCACATGCCCTCGAGAAGAGCTCAATAAGCTCAGGTTAGGGTAAGGAGAAGGTTTGTTGATTGATTAAGCCTCTCCAACAAGCGATAAAATCTATGATAGACTCATCATCAAATTGTAAAATAAAATAAAGGTCTATAATAGAAACCTTTTTAGAGATGTTAATAGAGAAATGGTCTAGGAATATTTGTGTCAGTTGGGTAAATGAGAAAAGGGAGTGTTGAGGTATAGAGATATACCAATCCAAGGTAGCACCTGAAAGAGACATAAGGAAAGTACAAAGTAGTAATACATCATTGTGCCCTATTAAATAATTAAATGTCTAAATGCTCACAAATGCTATTGTGTGTCCTCTTTACTCTAGAAATGAGTAAATTTAGGGAGTTTCCATTGGCTTGGATAAGGGTGAAAAGGCACAAAAGGATGGATGGATTAATTACATATCTAATCATAAAATAACACATTCTTTGAACCAAAAATGGATGTCTCTAGATTAGACATCTTGTCCATTAACATCTTAATAAGGTTTGGAGGGGGATTAGTTTGGGGGATACCTCATAAGTTATAAGGAACCTAATAGGAAATAGAGGTGGCATATGACATATCTTGATGACGTTGTGTTGGGAAAACATAAGGATAATGAGTCATACACTGAAGGGTTGAAAGAAAAGGGGCTTATCCCATTGGGTTAGAGACTATGCTTTAGTTGGATGTTATTATTATAACTTGGGTTATTGACATGGTTAGACTAGATGAAGGGTGAGTCATAACTCAAGTAATTATAGGTGTGAGGGTAGATGGAATAAGTACCACTAAATTTTGAAATGGGGTAAGACTTGATTAAACTAGTTGTGGTTATGAAAGTAGGGAAGTCACACCAGGGTTTAGGTGGGATTGGGTTGTTGGTGATGCTAAACTTTGGACATTGTTTATGGTTGGGTTAATTATCAAAGTGGTGGTTTGAGTAACCATGGGGAAAATAGTGGAGGCAATTGAAACTAAATTTGTCTCCATTAGAGAGGTTAGCATACCATAGATTGGGTCACCCAAAGAATTATGGGTTCAGCTCATACAAAGGTAATACTAAAGGGATATCACATTTGTTAGGTTGCAGAGTTAAAAGCTTCACTAATGCAAACATGGAGGAGGTTGCTATGTTGCTAAGTTGCAGAACAAGTTGCAGGGAAATCGACGTCAGTCTAATCAACCAACGTCAGTCATATCACAGTGCAGAAGCAACCGACGTCAGTTATTAGTCAGCCGACATCGGCAACCTATGTGTGCATGCAATTTGCATGTGGGTTTCAGACTGGTCTATTTTTGGATAGGGAGTTTGCATGTAAAGACTATTTTTGGTCTTGAATTGCGAGTCTAATTATTTTAATTAAGAAAGTCTAATTATTTATGCATGAGATCTATATAATAGACTCATGGGCTGTATTGTAAAAGTGTGCTAAAAAGCCATTGTGCTTGTAGAGAGAGCAAGAGTAGCTCCTCCTAGTTCCAAAGGGGTGCTAGTGTGTATGATCAGGGAGAGTTGTAGCTTGTGCAAGTTGTACTAGGAGATCCATCGGGGTACTGGTTGAAGAATCATAAGGACTTGGTGAGGCAAGGACAAGGGTTCTTCAGGGTGTAAAGATATCTACATGGTAAGTAAGGTCTGTTGATTTGCAGGTGGCAGCAAGAGATGGGAAGATCTACTTGGAGTACGGTTGTGTACTTGGTGTATTGGTAGTGTTGTTACTGACTGGTGGAGGTGAACAACAAATCTGTATTGGAGTTGATTGTTGTGACCATGATTGAGAGAGTGAACTGTTGGAGTAGAATTACTGGTGAACCCTAGAAGTGTGGGAGCTCTACAGGTGTGAGGAGAAGAAGTGTGGCATCTTCTTTATTGTATTTCCTTCTATATAAGTATTAATACAATTGGGTATTGTCTCTCATATTCTGTGTTGTTTCATATTTTTGGTTACTTATTCTTCTGGTTAAATTCTGTGTTTAGTTGCTTATATAGAGGTAATCATATGTGCTCTTAATTCTGACAAGTGGTGTCAGAGGTTTGTGGAACCTAGGTCCTATCAATTGGTATCAGAGCAAGGTTGGAGGCTCTCAGAGCAAGGTTGACTAACAGGTAGTTTAGATCTGGTTAGTGTTTCTGATTACAGGTCACTCACAGGGGTTTTTGATTGAGTGGGAGTACATCAATGGTAGAAGAAAGTAAGCTATGAATGGAGAAATTGAATAACACGAATGGTCTGATTGATGGAAAGAAATAGCAGTAAAAAAAGACTGTGGTTGGTAGAAGATCAACATAAAGAAATAGAAGTAGATGTTGCAGGTGTTGTTACACAGGATGCTTTGGATAAAGTAGAATCTTGGTTTATAGATTCTATTGCCTCTTTTCATGCATCCTGAAATAGACATCTTTTCATGAGTATGTCTAGGGAGACTTTGGAGAGATTTATTTAGGGGTTAGTGAGCCTTGTTAGATTATTGATGAAGGGGAAGTGAAGCTAAAACTACAGATGGGTAACACACAGGTGTTGAAGAAGGTCATGCAGGTTCCAGTCTTGGAGATGAGTCTAATTTCTTCAGAAAAGTTGGGTGATGAGAGATGCACAGTAACTCTCACAGCGGATGCACTTGAATTAGACGGTGGTAAGAAAGTAGGTATCTTTTATCTATCTGCATATATTACTGATTCACCTTATGTTGTAGAGATGTGGCTTTGTAGGCTTGGTTACATATGTAAGAAGGGAATGCATGTTCTTAAGTGGAAGACAGATATCTTTGACAAACTTAAGAACTAGAAAGCCTTGGTGTTCATGGAGGAGATGATGGACAAAGATCAGTTGAGGGGACTAAATTATTTTGAGCAGGGTTGTGTTAATTTGGACAGAGTTTTGATCCAAGGTGAGCTCGCAGGTAAAAAGTCATCACTCAAAGGAAAACACAGTTACCAACATCGATCAAGTGGAATCGACATCTAACAAATAGGTACCGACATCGGTCATGTGCAGACCAATAGAGTCAGTGGTGTTGGGCAAGTGCAAACCGACATCAGTCAAAATAAACTGACATTAGCAGTCAGGGTCAGTCGCAGGGAACCGACATCAGTTGGTTGCAGATTGGGAGATGGCTGAGATCGGTCACTGGAATGGATGTTGGGCAGACAGCTAACTGCCAAGGAGTCTCAAACACCCATATGGAGGACTAAAAGGGTAAGTGGACCTCATATTCATTGTTCACCTTCTTACTTATTGCTTACTGATGGTCAAGAACTAGGAAGATGTGAAGAGGCAATACAGGTAGAATCCAAGAAACAATGGGAGCATGGCATGAATTCTTTAGAAGAGAACCAAGCGAGAGATTTGGTAGAGTTTCTAGCTAGGATGAAAGCACTGATAGATGAATGTATTCCCAAGTTAAAGAAGAGAGTGGATGGTTATGTGAGATGGAAGGCCAGGGTATATGGTCTCAAGGAAGCTGCAAGACAGTGGTACAGGTTTGACAGATGTATGACAAAGCATGGCTTTAGTCAAGGTCATTGTAACCATTGTATTTTCTCTACCAAGTTGGATAATAGTCACAACATTATCCTATTACTGTATGTGGTGTGGTTGCTTGTTGTAGGATTACACATGTAGGTAGTTTCTGAGCTAAAGGTAAAGTTAGTTCAGAGGTATGTCATGAAGAATTTGGGAGCAGCGAAATTCTATAGCATAAGAGACATGGAAGATCACAAGTTGATTTTGTCTCCAGTGGGAGCTGATGTGAAGAAGGTGTTGGTGGGGTTCAATACGTAGGATGCAAAATTGGTAAGCACACCAAGGGCTGGACATTTCAAGCTGAGCTTAGAACAGTGTTTGAAATCACATAAGGTCTAGTGTAGACCTGAGTTTTCCCAAGCAGTGGGAGTTGTCAGAGAGTTTGGAGCCAATTCAGGGAAGGTGGATTCTCAGGTATCTAAGAGGGATCAGCAATAGGGATTCATGCTATGTAGGGTCAAGGACTTCACAACATGGATATGTAGGTTCGGATGTGGCAGGTTACTTAAATGACAGGAGGTGCACCATAGGTTGTGTGGTGGTTGGTCTTCAAGATTGAGCTTGAAGATGGATACAAGCTAGGAAACAAATTAGACGGTGTATAGGTATAGGTACAGGTGCAGCTGTTTATCTCCAAGTGGGAGATTGTTAGGTTATGGAGCTAAAAGCTTCATTGATGCAAACATGGAGGAGGTTGCTGGGTTGCTGAGTTGCAGAATAAGTTGTAGGGAAACCGACGTCAGTCTAATCAACCGACATCAGTCATATCACAGTGCAGAAGCAACCAATGTCAGTTATTAGTTGGCCAACATCAGTCAGGAAGGAGCTGACATCAGCAACCTGTGTGTGCATGCAATTTGCATGTGGGTTTCAGACTAGTCTATTTTTGGACAGGGAGTTTGCATGTAAAGACTATTTTTGGTCTTGAGTTGTGAGTCTAATTATTGTACACATGATATCTATATAATAGACTCATGGGCTGTATTGTAAAAGTGTGCTAGAAAGCCATTGTGCTTGTAGAGAGAGCAAGAGTAGCTCCTCCTAGTTCCAAAGGGGTGCTGAGTGTGTATGATCAGGGAGAGTTGCAGCTTGTGCAAGTTCTACTAGGAGATCCACCGGGGTACTGGTTGAGGAATCATAAGGACTTGGTGAGGCAAGGACAAGGGTTCTTCAGGGTGTAGAGATATTTACATGGTAAGTAAGGTCTGTTGATTTGCAGGTGGCAGTAAGAGACAGGAAGATCTACTTGGAGTACGGTTGTGTACTTGGTGTACTGGCAGCGTTGTTACTGACTGGTGGAGGTGAACAACAACTCTGTATTGGAGTTGATTGTTGTGACCATGATTGAGAGAGTGAACTGTTGGAGGAGAATTACTGGTGAACCCTAGAAGTGTGGGAGCTCTAGAGGTGTGAGGAGAAGAAGTGTGGCATCTTCTTTATTGTATTTCCTTCTATATAAGTATTAATACAATTGGGTATTGTCTCTCATATTCTGTGTTGTTTCATATTTCTAGTTACTTATTCCTTCTAGTTAAATTATGTGCTTAGTTGCTTATACAGAGGTAATCATATGTGCTCTTAATTCTGACAAGTGGTGTCAGAGGTTTGTGGAACCTAGGTCCTATCAACATTATGATCAAGAAATTTTGAAAAATCTTAATCTCCCTTAGGAAAAATGGGAATTTGGTTAGAGCTAGGATTATGCTCTACATCTAAAGTGTGCCTCATGATAGACTCAAAAACAAGAGGAGAAAGTGGAAGTGGTTTTGGGTTTGCATAATTGGCAAGAATTTTGGCTTGAGCTCATGCCAATACCATGAAAGAGGAATAAATAGTCTTATTACTCTATATTAGTGATAGAATAAGGAAAAATTAGGTTTGGGTGAAGGTAATTGGGTTTTTTTAGCTTGTTGTTTTGAGAAAATGAAAATTACATAGTCATCGACATCGGTAACTTAATCGATGTCGGTAGAAAAAGGTTATCGATGTCGATGTGATTAACTGATGTTGGTAGCTAAAGTCTATCGATGTTAGTATAATTAATCGATGTTGGACACTGTAATATCCTGGGAGATGGAAAATCCAAAGTTTTAGAAACCTAGAAGTTGGAACTAAGTAAAACAATGGATGTAAGAGGTCTTTGTAAGAAGGAATAACACTCAAAAAACTTGATATAACAGGTTATATAAACTGAGTATTAAAAATAGTGTTGATTTTGTAAATGAATAGGAAAATGTCCTTACCAACTCAAAAATATAGAAGATGATAGAAAAATAGAAAAATAACATAAAACCAACAACTATTAAGTCCTAGAGATTAATTTTATCCTCGTGTTGGCTTATGCCTTAATCAGATAATGAAAAGAGAATTTGGTTATTGAAAGTACTAGAAAGCAATCTAGAGCTAGTTTCAAGTTAGTTTTAGTGATCAAGAGGAAATATATGTTAGACCAGGTACATGGCTTGTTATAGGAGCTTACTTTCCACACTTCATGGACCTAGAGCCAAGACAGGCCACTTAGCCAAAATATACCTTCTGTCTAGATTTTATACTCTACCAAAGAAAGGAGTGGGTTCTCCCCTTGGTGGTGAAATCCAAGTAGGATAGCCAAGTAGGGTAAGGTGATCCACCAGGTGATGAAATATTGATGGGCCTTTTCTTAGGTGATTTTAGATGTTTGTTTGTGTGAATGTGATTTGGTTGTGTAACATAGGTGCACTACAATTTATTCATAACGCTTGTAATTAACTAGGTGAGCTAATATGCAACAAGAAAATAATGAAATGTAGCAAGTTTTAAATCGAAATATAAAATGTTTAGATTTAAATGAAAAAAAAAGATGAAATAAGAGTAGAGAATAAAATTCAATATCCTAATGTACATGCAAGAAGAAGTAAATAAGATATTCTTTTTAACTTGGAGGAAAAAATGATAAATTGCTTTTAGAGGCAAAGAGAAAAGAAAGAAAATTTTAGTTTATTGCTTTTAAACAGAAAATAAAATGTTGATTTTTTTTTTAAAGAGAGAAGAGAAGGAGAAAATGAAATAAAAAAAGTTTTCACTATAATTCACCTATATGAATGCTTAAAATAAGCAATGAACCCAAGGAAAACTCTAGGGTTCCACTGGGCGTGCCAGAAATGTTTCACTAAAATTTGTTTGTTTCAAGTCTAAAGAAAAAATAGAGAAGACTAATAGGGATAAGTGATTAGAATGAACCCATATAGGTTTATGTACCATATCTATACATTGTTAACACTCCTCTTGGGCTGGGGAGGACTACCTGCAAGTAAGAAACACTACCACAAAATGTTTGTTAGTAGACAAATGAGTGGGATGTCAAGCTACGTGCTTGTTCTAGGAAGTGTGAAACTTGATTAGAGATGAAATTCCAATTTTGAGAGATAAAAGAGTAATAAATATCTAAAAGATAGGTAAAGAAAGTGAAAGAGAAATAATGTTATCTTTATTTACAACTTGAGTGCAGTAGAGAGTAACAAAGTGCAGGTGGTATGTTCTGTTTGTATTTTAGAAGTTGTTTGGGTAGGTTTTGGAAAGGTTAGAGATCCACAGTCATCAACATCAATGGGGAAGTGACTGATATCAATTATACTACCAAATTCAGTGGGTGAAGGTGACCAATGTCGATTAGGCTACCGAGGTCGATAGGGGTAATAATTGCCTAGGAGCTTGAAAAAGGCTTTTTTGGGTCTGGGAAATGGTTTTGATCAAGGCTAGGAGGTTGGAGAGAGTTATGTGTGTGTGTGTGTGTGTGTGTGTGTGTGTGAGAGAGAGAGAGAGAGAGAGAGAGAGAGAGAGAGAGAGAGAGAGAGAGAGAGAGAGAGAGAGAGAGAGAGAGAGAGAGAGAGAGAGAGAGAGAGAGAGAGAGAGAGAGAGAGTATGATTTGGAAAGATCTAGTCAGAGGTTTGGTGTGTCAGGTCAAGGGAAAACAAGTAGATGTGTGTGTGTGTGTGTGTGTGTGTGTGTGTGTGTGTGTGTGAGAGAGAGAGAGAGAGAGAGAGAGAGAGAGAGAGAGAGAGAGTATGATTTGGAAAGATCTAGTCAGAGGTTTGGTGTGTCAGGTCAAGGGAAAACAAGTAGAGAAGCTTTATAACTCCCTCATGGTGATTTAGTCAGGAATGTGTAAAGTAATGAACAATAGATATAAAGTGACATAAAATTAAATGCTTAAAAGACCTATAGAATAAATTATGTACTTAACTATAGTGGTAACTGAATAATAAGTGCTAGATTTATGGCTCCTATTAGGAAGTTCAAACTCATGGCCTAAATAGAGAGAATAAGTGGGTGTTGTTGGTCCTCAAGAACTTGGTTCCTGATCATGATTGACTTACATAAGATAATAGTAAGTTAAGATGTCAAAAGTTGAATGTTGAGAGCTTGAATGCAAGTAATAATGAATTTTCTTGATTTCTGTTGACCTAAACATCAAGTTGGAATTTGGCTTATATCACTGACGTCAGTGATCATGTTGACGTCGGCCATGCGTTAATCGATGTCGATGACCTTAGAATAGGTAAAAATACTATTTTTGTCTAGTTTTCTATTTTTCCTCATGCCAAATGTGGCACCCATTACAAAATGGTAAAAATAGGAGGCTAAGAAGGATGTAGTTGATTAGGAATTTAGTTTTGAGGTGAGAATAAATCTTAGGTAGTTAGGATAAGGGGACTAAGTCTTGAGGTGACTCATCATGTGAGAATCAGTCTTATGATGAGGTGGCTAGGTAAAGTAGCATAAGGGGTTTTTAATTAACTTAATTAAGTATTTTAAATTAATTAAATGTGTGAGGGGTAAAACATGGGTTAGGGAGGTTAATTGTTATTATTGAAATGGGGCTCAAGGGGGGTTTTAACATAGGTAGTTACACACATGTGTGTGATGTAGTTTTGTTGTCTACCATTTCATTGATCTATTTGATTACAAATTTTTCTTTCAAAGTTTTGTAGAGAAAGGATGTTGGTTTTCTCATTGAAATCTATCTTTTTCTACAACGATGACACTCATCTCAGGACTCACACATCTTTTGTAAATATTTGTCTCTAATTTTAATATAAATAGATATTTTAGGTTTCTTCTAAACCTGGTTTATTTTGTGTTTTATTTATCTTAGATATAGTTTTATTCTATAGTGTTTTATGTTCTAATTAGTTTAGTTTGTTTATGTTCTTTAGTTCTTAGATTAGTTCTGTTCATTATTTTTTCTTAGATATTTATAGATTTATCTTGAGATATTTATTTTTATTTACTTTAGATTGATTTTTAATATTTAGATCAATATCTATTTTAGTCTAATTTTAAATTAATATCTCATTTTAATTTTCTAATTTATTATTTGATACTTTCTTATATCCTTGGCCTTGACTTATTTAGTTTTAGTTCAGATAGATCTTAAGTTATTTATAGCTTTGATTTGTTTTCTTTTCTATTAATTTTTTTTAGTTATTTTTTAATCAATTTTATTCTTCAATTTTTGTTTATCCTAGTCAGTTTATCTTTCATCTTGATAAGTATTTTAACTAGATTACTTTTTTGTTTAGCAAATTATTTCTTAGTTTAATACTAGTTTTTTGTTTAAGTCATTAGTTTTATTTTTAGTTTAATCTAATATGCTATAGGTTTTTTTTAGTTTTAGATTGATCATTTCTCTTTATTTATTAAGTTTTATAATTTTTTTCCTTCCTTTAAACTTAATCTTTCAATCTTGGTTTATCTTTAGTTGGTATTCTTTAGAATACTTTCTTTAGATAGTTTCTCTAGTTACTCTTATTTTAGATTAAGTTTAGTTTTTTTATTGCATTATTAGTTATTTTATACTCAAGAGTGTTGCCTTAGTTAAATATTATGTTTTGTTTTCTTAGATTAGATTCTTTTCTTAGTTTATATTTTATGTTAGTTTATTTATTTCTTTACCCTAGGATTAATTGTTTGCTTTGTTATTAGTTATTTTTAGTTTGTTTTCTCTTTTGCTTACATGTTTGTCTCTCTTTATTTTTACTTGATACATCTCTTCTATATTTGGTTTAATTATAGACCATTACAAGCAATAAGTGAAGATATCATTTGAATACACATATATATTATAGAATCAGGTTTCTATTCTTCAAGAAACTATCTAACTAATAGGTTTTATCTGTCAGATAGAATAGATTATAGATTCTCATCTTAAACTAATTCATGACTAGATAAATGGATTCCTTATTGTTATAATGGAATACGTTGTTTGATAAATTATTGATTATTTCCCAAAATTTATAATAAAAACCCATTTGCATCTTTAGGATCTTAAATGAACCTTTAAAACCCCTATGATTAGACTAGTACGATTCCAACTTGACCTTCATGATAGGTGAAAGGGTTGATTCATTAACACTATAATTTTCATCATCAATAGGTTTTATACTTTATATGCCAAGACTAGTAGCCTAATCTTATATATTCGGCCATGGAGTCACCTATACATAGGTTTGACATTCAATTTACCTTTGAAACCACACCAAACAAAAGGAAAGACACACAAAATAAGACACACCAAATGAAATAAATGTGTTCAATTAGAACACTTATGGAACACACACATAACTAATCTATTATTTATAAAACCTCACTTTTGAGGTGAAATATATCTTATCATACTTTAACTAGGGCCAAAGATGGTTCCTCTTGCATCTTTATCAGTCCATAAAGGCAATCTAACATGTAGAACATGATCATCATCAACCACTTAAATATGTAGATGGTCAAGAAGCTTACCATATTTAGGTCTTCATGTCTACAAGTATGCTATTTAGAGCCTTCATGAATGTTCTTTTTTATTCTCTAAAGACCTTGATTGAGACTAAAATCCTCTTAATCATTATGATATTTGATATACACTCCTCAAACTATAGATTGGAATGTATTAAAACTACCTCAACCTTTTTATCCTCTTGTGTATGATACACTTGAAGCTTGGAAACCTCAATCTAGTCTTCATCATGTTCCAATACCTATGAATAAGGTTCAAAATCATGTAGAGAATCTAATTGCTTTTCAAGCACAAACATGACTCTCTTGACTTCACTATGATTCTCTATGAATATAAGCTCTTAGACAACATAATGACACTCTTTTTCATGTTTTATGAAACACTCAACATCATGTTTGTTAGACTCATTATCAAACACATTAGTTATGTAATTATTTGGATGGGAAGGAGTCTAACTTAACTAATCAAATTATTGACATATGGCATTGAAATTTTTCCATAAGTCATCTTCCTCTTTCTTATGAGTTTCATCATTAAGAGCAGCTTCATCGATAGTAGGTAGAAAGATATCATTCTTCCCACTATGGTGATCAATTAGATTCTTCAATCCATCATCATCATATACATGAATCAAGTAGTTAATCTTAATAGCTTGTGAGAAAAAATTTCCAACACTTATCTTAGCTCTTTCAAATGGTTCTTCATGGATGATATAGGTGCCAAGGTTAGTTTGATCAAAGTATACATAAGGATCATGGTCATAATCATGTACACCATACTCATATAAAAATAATTCAGCTATGTCATCAATTTTAGAAGCACCATCATTGACATTAGACTATTCCTTCTTATTAATAACACAATTCAAGTTAGAGCTTGCCTCTACATAAGGTTCAATGTGAAATCTAGAAAGAGGTTGAGTTATTCTAGTCACCTTGGTTTCATACCTTGTCCTAAAGTATAAGAAGGATAAATTAGTTGAGAGATAACCACCTATTTTTTTATAAAGTCTCTTGAAAGATAGATTACAAAATGAGAAAGAAGGTCTATAATAATAATGTCTTGGAGGATAGGAAAGCTAAGATAATCATGCAAAAAACCTTAAAATTTTTGATCAACCCTATTATCTTCATAGGTGTACCATATAACTAAATCACTCCTTTCATATGGGGTTCATATTTTAGACCCAATTTATCATCTATAACTTTGGGCATGATTGATGTAGAAGCACTACTATCAACTATCTAATTGTGTACTAGTTTTTCCCCCACTATGAGAGTGTGGTAGAATGGTGGAGGTTTCTCAGCTTTGGTATATGGTTTAACAATATTTTTAATGGAATTTATAAGAGAAACATGACCATGACCTTGAATTGAAGGTGAAGGATTAGTGGGGATAGTGGAAAACTATTTTTTCAAGATCTCTTTTTGGCTAGGCATATGGAGGACATCCCAAAGGGAAATGGATGCCTTGGAATTATTTAATGAATACACTATGTTTAGATCATAAATTATTACCCTCTCTTGAGTCTTTGAAAGAAAATAAGTTTTTAAAATTTGAGTAATTGAATCAACTTGAGTAGAACTTATCACATTTTGATTTGGAGGAGGTGCAAGAGTATTTAGAACTATCATGTTTGTAGCCATACCTTGCTACCTTGGAGGAGGATTATATGAACTTGTATAAACATTATAATAACCTCCTAAATCCTTCCTCTTGGACCTAGTGTTGTCTATAATAAAATTTCCTTGATTGATCACAAAAGAATCTTCTATGAATAAGTTAGTGAAGCTTTCTCCTTGAGGCTACCAATATTCAATTGCTTGAATCATGATTTCATCTTTAAATGATAGGAGAGGAGTGACCCTTCCTTGAGAAACTAGAGATTGTTATCCACCTTTATTATAATTCATGAATTGGCCTTGTTTCCAATCTTCACCTTGCACTAAGTTATTATGTACCAGTACTATGTCTCTTGCATTGGTAGTGGAATTAGAATTGTACACATTGGTAGACCTATTAAAGTTAAGCTACCATTAACCTTTTCCTCTCCCATATTATTGACCATATTGATATTGATAGGGATAGGGATTTTTATGAGCACATTGTTTCATATTAGCTTGCCTAAGCTAAGCTCTTAGCATTTGTTTTTCTACATACAGATCCATGACATCATTTGCCTTCTTAGGAGTAGTCCTAAGCTTAGAATTTACATTAGAAAATTGGGAAATATTTGGAACATTAGGTAGTAGAGGTATATAAAACTTAGGAGGAAACTTTACTATTTTAATGAGGCCATTATCAGCTCTATTATCAAGTTCATATTCTTCAAAAAGAGTGAAACCACCCATGGATTGAAACATAATGGTAATATCAGTACCAATGGCTATCAAGTATGTAGGGAACACAAAGCTAGTAGCTGGTATCATAGGAGGAGCAAATATATACCAAGTATTTTGAAACATGTCATTAAAGTCATGCATTATTTCCTTGGGATCCATTCTTATCACATTGAAATGATGTATGACAGAAGTATGGTCACTTTCATCTTCAAACCTTGACATTAACAACACTCTAAAGTCATCCCATGATGTGATTTATTCACTAGGAAAATTCATATACCAATCAAGTGATTTACCTCTAAGGTACATGGAAATGAGTCTAATGGAAATATTCTCCTTAGTGACATTATGGAAACTACAAAAATTAGAGATATCCCTGATGTGTTCACTATATGTATTAATTTCAACATTGAATGTGGTCACACTCTTTGTATAATTAGGGGGAATTGAATCATATACATCAATATGAATTAGATTATTAGTATTAAAGGTAGGTAAGACATGTTTCTTATCCATGATTTATTGGATTTCCTCAAGTTCTTCACTTTTTTGGCTAGAAAACTCTTCTTGCTCTTCAAAGGGTAGATTAGGATGAGGGTATTGAACTTCAATAGGAATTTCAAGCTAAATATGTGGATTGATAGGATTGAGAACTCTATTAGATGATGACCTAGTAAAGACCATGAATTATGGAAGAAAATTTATAACAAAAAATTGGACTTGAACCAGATTTTACCTTGAATGGAGTTGTCAAATGTTGAGTAGCACACCAATTTATAGCTGATGTTGTCAAGACCAACATTCACCTTGATAAGTTATCTTGAGGATAATGGGTCCCACTGGGCATGCCAAAATTTTTATCACCAAATATTTCACCCTAGATAATTTTCAAGTATCCTCTAAATTTTAGAAACATGGGTATACTTCTAGGTATGTGGGTTCACCTATAGTATAAGTATACCTCTAGGTTTAAGGGCTAACTCCCTTAATTAGCCTTGAAATTCTTATCACCTACTTAACTGATTCCTAGAGGGAAAAGGGATATAAGTATGAATTAAATAAAAATATTCTAAGGGGGTGATATAAAAGAAGGATTTATAGAATACCATCATACTTATTTTATTAATCAATGAGACCAATAAACTAGGTTCAAAGTATTAAGAGGTCTTAACATAAGTGTTTCAATATAAAGGTGATATGCATAAGATAACTTAATGTAAGTGAATCATAGGGAATAATGAATACTATAAGGATAATTTTACACTTTTAAGCAGTTGAAAACACTAGTTATACTCTATATGACCTATTGGAATAGGAACAACTTGAATCAAGCATGAAAGGATTGAAGAAAGAAAGGATAGATGAATATCTTTTAACTATTCGCTATACATATATTCACACACTTTGAAAATATGATATTTCAAATCAAAAAATATTATATTTATTTTTATAAGGTAAATTAGAATGTAATAATTGTTATGGATTCACCATATATAGAGTGGAATTAGTCTACAAGAGCCAAAATGGCTACTACTTATAGAATTTGAGAGAGGAGAGAAGAGAATGAAGTCCAAGAGTTATTATGAAATGTGTCAATATAAGAGAAGGAGTTAAATATATAGTAAAAATGAATATGTAATATAAAATCCAAGGTGTACTTGGACAAATGTCCTTGAAAGCATGAAACTCTTGAAATGTGGTGTAGAACTCTTCAATTCCTTGCCTAGAAACTGCCTTCATCATTTGGCCTCTTAGATCACTAAAAATTAGACTAGGGATATGTGAGATGATTTAAATAATAGGTATGAGTTATTAACATGATCCAACATTCTTTTTTTGTCCCTAATCATCAGGATTCTTCTGACCATGAGTTATCACTACCTGTAGTCATAATCACTCACCCCTCACACTTGGCACCAAATTGTCTTTAGTTTTAGAATAAAATACATAAAAAGGAGTATATGAAAATTTTAAAGATTCATAATTACCTTAGACACATAAATTAGACGTTAAAATTCCTCCCACTTGGAGTTTTCACCTTCTCACTTGCTTGTTCACAATGCCAGTTTGGACTGATTGAGATGAAGGTACTTGTAAAGATTTTTGTGAGATATCCTAAAGAATTAAATAGATATTATTAGTTTTTAAATGTCCCAATATCTCTCCCAAAATTATTTTAATGTTTTTAAACCTTTCCACACCTACACAACACCAAAAACTATAAATAAAATCCATTTTCCACCCTATCTGTACAAGTAGGGTACAACTTAGGTTGATGGGAAGGATCCCTAGAAAGTCATATACAAGATAAATTCAATTTAATTCTAATTATAACCCTAATAGATGACTCTCTTTCTTCATTTTCCTCATTGGGTCACTACCAAGGGGTTTAGAGGGTTTAGAGATGTTTTGGATCTTAAGGTTTATTCATACAATCCTAACATCCAATATTTTGACCAATACCACTAAAACCTTATTTTTGACCCTATTAAACATATCCCAAATCCTTCAGCTCCCATTTTATGTGTCTATATAGTTAAAATCTTAAAAAATTTCCTACTCAAGCTTCTCTTTCCATTCTATGTAGGTTTGAGCTAGCTAGAGCCAAAATATATCTTCTTTGTGGCCTGTTCTACCTTCTAAAATATAAAACACACATTATAACTCCCCATACATGTCTCCCAATGTATTTTAATGCTCCTCTATCTTTATAAATGGTATTGATCCTCCAAATGGGCTTTAGGCCTAAACTAAACCTAAAGGACTACCCTCATACCTATAGGTTTGGACCACCTTTTTGGTTTATTACCCCTATGAAACCTTATACATGTTGGTTCATGTCCAAATCATCTCTAAATATCTTATTTCAAGGTCTCATCAACCTCTATCTCACCTTATTATCTTCTTTCTTCTAAACCTACATATTTGCACCCTTTGGGAGTGTCCTCTAACTAAGATAAAATAGAGGGCACTTCCCTTGTTGTATTATAAAAGTAGACATATGAGGGGTTTATACAAGTGTTTGGGACCCTATATATAAGTTTTTATATCTTTGTCACATCATTCTCACCTTAAAATGTCTTAAAACCTAAGATAGACTTGTGGGAAATGTTGACTATGTAAGATTCTAAGTACAGACTATATGTGCAAGCTATAGACCTTCTCTTTCCCTATTTTAATGTGATATGAGTTTATTAAGATGGATAATCCAATTTTTTAGGTGTTCTCATTCATATCACACCTCAAAAATTTTCCAAATTCTCCATTGCATATCTTCTACTTGACTTGATACAAGTGTTGACTATGTGTGACTATATTTCACCTTAGGAAAGAGGTTCCTATAGGTATAATTTGAATATTAGACCTTATATCATTTCTAAAACATCTCCAATAATATTCAAATTCCTTTTTACATGAATTTAGACTTACTCTCATCACATATATGTTATTCCAATCAGCAAGACAATCCTACCTTAGTGCACTATTAAATGTGGTCAACTATAGTTGACTCTTCTTGAATCAAAAAAGGATCTTGTAGGTGCATTTAAAATATTTGGGATATATGTCATATTCTCTAAGATTTCTTTATATATTTGAATCAACTTTTATCAATAAGTGATCATTTTTTCATGTCAAACCATTATGGTTTGACTTATGAGACTCTAGGTACTTATAACTAGGTTGTAGGTGGCCTTTTAAGCAAAAGTACACCTATAGGTGTTGATGGAGGTAGAAACCCTTGTACTCAAACCCTCCTCAATGTTATTTGTGTCCTTAGAGTGTCTCTCAACTCAATAATGTAGTTTAACATGGATGCGATTCCTTTATCATTTGTCTTATACTTATGAGGTCACTTGAGGTTCAACATCCTATAGTAAGCACTAAAACATTATAGTGAACAATTGTGTAACTTTGAAGCCTCCATTACATCACTTGTGGGACCAAACACACACTATACTTTTTCAATATATTATCCATAGAATAGAGCTACAAGTTAGGACCATTTTGATGCATCGAAAATCCATGTTTCTTCACCATATGGTAGCATCAAAAGTGGTTAGGGCTCTGTTTTGGGGTTTTTAGGGAAACAAGTCCTTGAACTCAAATTTCTTCTCTTGAAGTACCTTCTCAAATCTACCTGCCAATCTATGGCCTCAATCATGGTTGTCATGGTCTATTTAACATTATAGGACCTTAAATAAAGTCTAAAAACACATTCATAATTCTTTCATACAATACTTTTAGATCTCTATTGGGGGCCACATGTATGTGGACATCTCAATATATAAGCAATAACTATGAATATAAGCAATGTGCATATGGTATGACTTCATAACCAATTTTGTAATCTCTCAAAGTGTTCAAATGAAATTTTACAACATTTAAAGGCTTGAAACAAGTTTCAATACTCCATTTCAACATGATATTATCCTAACGGCACTTATAGGTGTACATTAATGGGGTATGACTATGTATTTAGGTTACATTGACTATCACAATGCCTTATGTTTCATTTGGAGGGCTTGGCTTACTAGCTCATGTTCTAAGGAGGTGTTAATCAACTTGAGACTCTTCATATACATTTTGTGTTTTGGAAATATGATTGTCATTCATGTCAAAAGGGATATTGTTGGCATGATATTAGAGAGAAGAGAATGTTTTAAGTTGCATAGTGTAAAGTTGTCATGCTTTTATAGAGATCATTTTTGGAGGACTGAAGAGTAATTAATTGAATATTTATTATGGGTTTTTTAGGTGCATCCTATATATATGGTATATAAGTTTAGATGAAGAGAAATAAGATAAAAAATAATTTATTTTAGCTCTCAAACATTACAAGGTTTCTCAGTTAATCCCTAAGGGTTTAAGACATGGAATTCATATGTATGTTTTATTTTTAGGTTGACTAGATATAAGCAAGAATTGGTTACTTAAGTTATATCTTAAGTCCTTGTCATCATTATGCAACCAACACCTTTAACCTAGCAATTACTAGCTTGAGTAGTGATCAAACACCTTAATATTTCCTAAGTCTTAGATTTAATATTTGTCCCAGCTTGATCAATGATTAACACTTAATCATATGTTGAAAATCCAATGAATCATAGCAAATTCAAATTGTCAAAGGCACCTATGATTAAATATGCTAGTGATAAGTGTCAAAATAATGAATATTGCATAGTAAATTTATGGAGTGGTTAAAATTCAAATAGTCAAGGATTAATGCGAGAATGCCAAATGTCACAATAGCAGGAAGTAACAGTAAAGGGATCAAAAGGCATGTTTTAGTGCCAAGTGTCACAGGAATGAGCACTGATAATAATGTGTATAAAGCACGTGAGGGTGCCAAGTGTCACATTTACAAAATCTTATTAGATAGAGAATTAGTGAGCATATTAGTCTATTATATGATATAATGGTAAGTGCATGATTATGCAATGAATATCAATAGAGTAAGAAGAGTCAAAGAGGTTAAAGTGTCTAATGTTTAACAAAAAGTATTGATAAAGTTTGTGATACTTTAAGTATCTAAAAACATGTGGGAGCTCAGATCAAAAGATCTAATGGATTCATTTTAAAATTGAAACATTAAATCCTAAAAGTATAAAAGGATCCAATGTAATGTGTGATCCTATCAAAACTTGATCAAATGGATGTGTATTGAAGTTGATCAAATTGAATAAATATCATTAGATCATGGTGCAAAAATTAATATCAATGGTTTGTATTTAAATATTTATTCATCACAATGATCAAGCAAATGACCATACAAGAAATATGCATTATAAAACACATATAATGATATAGATCACTATGATCGATCTAAATTTTATAATATGGCATCTTCATCAAAACCAAAGCCTAGTATATGCTAAATATAGTAATAAGATAAAGAATCATGGTGGTGGAGCATGAAACTAAGAAGTGGGAAGCCTATCAATTTAATTGAGTTCAAGGATAGAGCATGATGTATTATAGACCAAGTGTGAACACAGAGAAGATATGAGACCTAGATACAATGATTTTATATATATATATATATATATATATATATATATATATATATATATATATATATATATATATATATATATATATATATATATATATATATATATATATATATATATATATATATATATATATGTGTGTGTGTGTGTGTGTGTGTGTGTGTGTGTGTGTGTGTGTGTGTGTGTGTGTGTGTGTGTGTGATAGGATACAACAAAAACAACTAGTGTTGTTTAAATTTTGTCTAATAGAGAAATAGAGAGACATAAAACCAAAGGGGTATAGTGGAGGAAATGATAAATATGTGCATAATAAGATCAATTACAAAATAGACCTATAATAGAGAATTGAAATTGGATTCATTCGTGAATCAATATTGTAATCTAGGATTGTAGCTCCATAATATAAATTTGATTGGTAGGTGCCATCATAAGAGATAATTTGGTGCTTAATTAGGGAGTTGGTGCTTCCTTAGATTAGGTGCTCTTAAATTAGGGCATTGGTGTCTCCTTAGGGTTGGTTCCCTTAAATGTTGTAACTAGTGAGGTTTTGATTATGAGGATGCATTAGAATAGTAGATTATAGTAGTTATTTCTCGTTTTGGTTTTTCCCATATTGGGTTTTCTACATACATTAGGTGTTATGAATATTTGTGTGTGTGTGATCTTTGCATATATGTTTTAATATACCTTAAAAGGACTAATTTAATCAATCTACTGATTCACTCCCTCTCAGTACATAATTGTCTTTCAAAAATTAGTATCATAAACCTGGTTCCTTAGAAGAAGTTTAATCATCTTAGGTAGACCCTGGATAGTGAACACAAATGGCTAGTCAATAAGTATCTTCCTCAAAAAAAGTACCTCTCTTTGATGGATCAAACTATGCATTTTAGAGCATTAGAATGGAAGCATAGTTATCTTCATTAGGTTTTGATGTATGGATGTCTATTGTAAATAGATATACATCCCCTAATATAACTCCTATTGATCAGGCTTCAAATAAGGCATATGAGAGCAATGCCAAGGCAAAGAATGATATCCTTTGTGTATTGTCAAACTGAGAGTTTATTAAAGTGATGCATTGTGAAAATTCATAATATATCTAGAATAAATTGAATAACATCTAAAAATGTGATGATAAGGTAAAGCATGCCAAGCTAAAAATACATAAAGGAAAGTTTAAAAGTCTTAAAATCAATGAAGAAGAGAAAATTTTAGACTACCTCCTCAGAGTAGATGAAACAATCAATGCAATTAGAGGCCTTGGATAAGAGATGAAAGAATTAGTCATTATAAAAAAGGTCTTAAGATCTCTACCATCTAGGTATGACTCTAAAATCTCTATAATAGAGGAAGCAAAATATCTAGATAAATTCATTGTTGATGAGTTGCATGGAACCTTCACTACCTATGAGATGAGAATGGGAGAAGCAGACACTTTTAAGAGAGAGTTTGCAATCAAAGTAGCTAAATAAGTAAAATTAGAAGCACCTACATGTAGATCTAAGGAGAATGATGAAGAAGCCAACTTTATCAGAAAATTAAGAAGAGGGTCTAGAAAATATAAAGGTAAGTTACCATTTAAATGCTTTAACTATGGTAAGGTAGGACATTTTTATGTTAAATTCCCTTATAACAAAAAGGATAACTCTGTTCAAAAAGAGGATAATAAAAAGATAAAACCCCACTATTCTAAGAAGATGAACTTCTTCAATAATAAGAAAGGCGTGTACACAAAAAAAGATAGTGATTCATTATATGATTATGATAGTTCTGATGATGACCATGATGGTGATTTTGTGGCTTAGGAAAAAGAAGTCATATTTATGACATTAGGATCAGATTTTATGGATCAAGAAGAAGTTGAAGACTTAGATGAAGAAGAGGAAGGAGAAATGGATCTAGAGTGTGAACTCATCTATGCTCTAGATAAAATTGAAAAGATAAGAAAATATAAATCAAAATAGAAGAAGCTTGGACAAAAGGATATTAAAAAAGGTCCAAAAGTCCTAAATTTTTTGATCAGAGGGTGTTTATCCTAAAGACACAAGTTGAAGAGGACAAAATAATAGAAGATGTAGTCAAACTTGAACTACAATCTAAATCTTATGAGTGCATGAAGTTAGAAGAAGAAATAGTGGCTTTGAGAAAATAAATTGATAAATCTAAAGAATAAATAGACAAAGGTTTGAAGCTGAAAGGAGGATCAAAAATTATTTATGAATTGATCAACTCTCAGAAGCCTTCAAAAGAGAGATCTAGTCTTGGTTATGAACTAGTACATCTACAAACTTATATGATAACTTCAAAGAAAAAAGAGAATCAAGAACAAAAAAAGAGAAAGCTTGAAAGAATACAAAGACACATAGTATCACTGTTGATGCGAAGAAATGATTTCTTATGATACATTAGGAGAAAATAAGACAACATGGGAATCTTTGAATTAAGGTGTGATGAAGGAATATTTCTTGGTTATTCCACCCAAAGCAAAGCCTACATATGTTATAAAAAAATGCTACACAAGATTTTAGATAGAATCAATGTCAAGGTTCAAGAAGGATTGAAACATGTTAAACCTGATAGAGAAATCTATAATGAAGAATTATATTATGAAGAGGAAGAAACTAATGAAGAGCATGAGGAAGTAAATGAAAATGCACCTACAAGATTTATTCAAAAACATCATCCTATAGAACAGATCATTGGAAATAAAAATGAAAGAGTTTAGATAAGGAGAATATTTGAAATGAATAAAGAACAAGTAAGTTTTGATTTAATGTCTAAAATTGAGCCTAAGAGCTATGTTGAAGCTAGCAAAGATGAGAATTGGCTAAAGGCCATGAAAGAATAACTGAGCCAAATTAAAAAGAACAAAACTTGGGAATTAGTTCCAAGACCTTCAAGAAAGAATGTAATAGGTAAAAAATGGATCTTTTGAAATAAGATCACTGAGGATGGAAATATTATAAGGAATAAGATAAGACTAGTGTGCAAAGGATATGCATAAGTTGAGGGCATATATTTTGAGGAAACATTTTGTCCAGTTGATAGATTGTAAGACATAAGAATGTTTCTATCATTCTCAAGTTATAATAAGTTAAAAGTCTATCAAATGGATGTTAAGTCTACTTTCTTGAATGGGAACCTAGAAGAGGAAGTCTACATAGAACAACATGAAGGTTTTTAGCTATCAAAGGAAGAATATTATGTGTGCAAACTAAATAAATATTTTTATGGTCTAAAATAGGTATTTAGAGCATGGTATTAAAGATTATACCAATACCTACAACAATAAGGATTCAATAAAGGATGTGTAGATATAAATCTATACTTTAAATCAGAAGGTGAGCATATGTTGATTGTTTTTGTTTATGTAGATGATATCATCTTTGGTGGAAACAACAATAGAATGTGCAAAGAATTTTCTACTCAAATGTAAAATTAGTTTGAGATGTCTATGCTTGGAGAACTTTATTTATTCCTAGGTCTATAGATATCATAAACTGACAAATGGATATTTATATCTCAAACCAAGTATGACAAAGAAATAATCAAGAAGTTTGGGATGGAAGACAACAAAATAGTAAATACTCCCATGATAAATGGATGCAAGTTGAGCAAAGAGGATGAGTCTCTTGATCCAAATCAAACTATGTACAGATTAATGATAAGTAGATTATTATACCTAACTGCATTAAAACCTGATATCATGTAAATAGTATACATTGTTTCAAGATTTCAAGCTGATCCTAAAGAATCAAATGCTAATGTAGTGAAAAAAATCTTTAGATATATCAAGATCACAATTGACTATGGCCTATGGTATCCTAAAAGTGAATGTTTCACTTTGACAACATATGAAGATGTTGATTGGATAGGATGTGTGGATGATAGAAGAAGCACTAGTGGTGGTGCATTTTCCCTTAGAAATAGACTATTTCCATAATAGAGTAAAAAGAAAGAGTTAGTTGTTCTTTCTATAGTAGAAGTAGAGTATGTGGAAGTAGTGGTATGTTGAACTGAAGTCTTATGGATGAAGTAAACACTCAAATACATAAAGGTAGAATACAAATCACATATCTCTATTATTTGTGACAAGTCAAGTGTTATTAACATATCAAAAAATCCATTGATGCATTCCATAACTAAGCACATATCAATCAAGTATAACTTCTTAATAGAAAATGTTTCAAATCAAGAGGTCACAATGGAGTATGTGCCAAATTAGGATCAAGTTGTAGACATATTCACTAAACCTCTTCCTAGGGAATAATTTGAGTACCTGAGTTATAAATTAGGAGTGGTGGATCCTTCATCACATCATTAGATCCTAGCGATAGGGCATGAGTCTAGGGGAGTAACATATAAGTCTTGTTAATCCCTGAAAGAAGAAAGAAAAGGCAACTCAGGTATGCATATTTTTACAAATTTATAATGAGTTGATGGTTGTAGATTCTTGAAAAAATTCATTTATATGATAAAGGTGGATAAAAATTTGGACAAACTATGATAAATTTGGAGTGCCTTTATTATTGATGTCAAAGGGGGAGAAAAAGTGTAAATGCTCTCTATAAAAGTTTTAAAGAGTAGAGCATGTGTCCAAGTTGAGTTTAGGCAAAATGTTACATTGCCTCAGGGGGATCGAGTTTGGTATGAATGGTTTCATCTTAAATTCATTAGAAGCCAATGTAAGCAATGTTAGATAAGGAGTAGAGTATTATAAGATTAGAGCATTTAGTTTGCCGTCAATGCCAAAGGGAGAGATTATTGGTAATATGATTATCATTGATGTCAAAAGGGATATTATTGGCATGAGATTGGAGAGAAGAGCATATTTTATAGTTTCATAGTGAAAATTTGTCATGATTTTATAGAGACCATTTTTGGAGGATTGAAGAACAATTGATTGAAGATCTGTTATGGGTTTTTTGAGTGTATCCTAGATATCTAGTCCACAAGTTCAAATGAAGAGAAATGAGCTTAGAAATAATTTGTTTTATCTCTTAAACATTATAGGATTTTTTAGTTAAACCCTAAGGGTTTAATTATGGAATTCATAGGTATGTTTTTTTTTTAGGTTGACTAGATATATGAAAGAACTATTTACTTAAGTTATTTCTTAAGTCCTTGTCATCATTGTGCAACTGACCCTTTCAACCTAGCAATTACTGGCTCGAGCAGTGATAAAAAACCATAATATATATTAATTATTATATTTAATATTTATCCTAGCTAGATCAATGATTAGTAGTTACTTATACATTGAAAATCTAATGAATCATACCAAAGTCAATTTTTCAAAGGCACCTGACAAGTGTCACAATCACAAATCTTGCATACTAAATATATGAAGTGATTTAAAGTAAAATATTCAAGGATTAATATGGGAATTCTAAGTGTCATAATAGTGAGGAATAAAATTAAAGTGACCAAAAGGCACATGCTAGTGCCAAGTGTCACAAGCATAGGGACTAGAAATATACAAAAGGCACAGGAGAATGCCAAGTGTCACAAGTGCAATCACTGATGGTAATGTGTAAAAGGCATATGAGGGTGCCAAGTGTCACATTCATAAAGGATATTACATAAATAACCATTGAGTGTATTAGTCTATCATAGGATCTAACATTAGTTGCATGATCATGCAATAAAGATCTATAGAGTGTGAAGAGAGGTCAAAGTGTCTGATGTTTAATGACAATCAGAGATAAAGTTTGAGTTACTTTGAAAATCTAAGGACAAGTGATATATTGGATAAAAATATATAATGGATGTATTCTAAATTTGAAACATTAAATCCCAAAAGCATATAGGGATCTAATAGAGCACGTGATCCTATTAGAACTTGATCAAATGGATGTGTTTTAAAGTTGAGAAAATTGAATGAGGATCATAAGATCATAGTGTGAAACTTAAGATCAATGGTTAGTATTTAAATATTTGTTCATCACAATGGCCAATGGGAGGACCATGAAGGAAACATGCATAATACAACATAGACAATTATATAGATCACTGTGATTGATCTAAATTGTGTAATATGGCATGTGCATCAAAACAAAAGCCCAATATATGCTAAATATAGTAATAAGATAAAGAATCATGGTGGTGGAGCGCGAATTCAAGAAGTGGGAAACTTGTCAATTATACAAAGTTTAAGGATGCAGTGTGATGTGTTACAAACCAAGAATGAACACAAATAAGATATGAGACCTATATACAATATTATATATATGTCATCTAGGATATAGTAAAAACTATTGGTGTTGTTGAAATTATGTCTAATAGAGAAATATAGACACATAAAACTAGAGGGGTAGAATGGAAGAAAAGAGAGAGAGATGTGTAGAATATGATTAATTACATAATATATTTGTAATAGAGAATTATAAATATATTCATTCATGAATAAATATTTTATTATGGATTTGTATCTCCATAAAATAGATATGATTAGTAGGTGCCATCAGAAGAGCTGAGTTGGTGCTCAGTTAGGGAGTTAGTGATTCCTTAGAGTATGTGCACTTAAATCAGGGAATTGGTGTCTCATTAGGATCAATGCCCTTAAATTTTATAAATAGTTATATTTTTATTGTGAGGTTGTATTAGAAAATTATATTTTATCAGTTGTTTCTCACCATGGTTTTTCCCATATTGGATTTTCCACGTACATTGGGTGTTATGGATATTTATGTGTGTGTGATCTCTACATATATGTTTTAATCTACATTAAATGGATTAAAAGGACTAATTTAATCAATATAATGATTTATTCTCCCCTCTTATTAGATATTTGTGTTCCAACATTGTAAACATTCTCACACTTCAAGACACCTCACTTAGTAGACTGTGTATGATAGTCAGGCAAGAAAGTATGATTGTGTTAGAGGTTGAATGTAACTTTGTTGATCATCTCATTTGATACTAAATTTGGAATTATAGGTGATCAATAAGACATTGAATACATGGAACACAACACCTCACATTGATGTGAAACCATTACAAAGAAAGAAACCTTTTGTAAATGTTGAACATGTCTGCAACCTCACTAGCATACTCCACCTACAACCTAAGAGGTTTGAACTCATAAAATAACTTCAAATCATGAAAAATAATATATGATCCATGAGATAAGGATGTCCACATCCTTTATAAATAATTTCACCAACTGGATTGTACGCACAAGCTCATACAGAAGTAAAAACTATAGGGTGTGGGGATTAGAATGCATAAAAAAAAAATTAACTTATAAAGGATGGTTCATAAAGAATAGGAATCCAATCCTTGAACTCCTATAATTATTTTGAATCATTCCAAGTTTACTATCTACCATCAAGATAATTTGACCTAGAAGTCCTCTTATTAGTTGTATGATCAAAAGATTTATTGACCAGTTTTGTTTGCCTACTAGAGTGATGGACAAAAGAAATGTTTTTGGCCAATTTTTTTCACTTAAAAATCATATCAAGTATGGAAATTAATTTATGGAAGTTGAATATCCATTTCATAAGCTTTTCCCACATGCCATTTTCTTCCATAGGCTGTATAATTTCTAAAACTCTTTCTTTATCACTTATTTTCTTGATTTTTAGTTAGAAACCTACAATTTGCATTTATTAATAACATTAATAACAAGTAATTTGACATATCAGATGTTTAAATAGATATTATAATGCTTGGACACCTTTGAAAACCATACCTCCTTCATTTATAGCTCATATATGACCTGTAAGGTGGCCCAAAATGACACAAGGACTGAATTATACTATGACAAAGCTATAAACACATTAAATGACATAAATTTAACCATGAAACACCACAAAACATGTTAATATATCCCTATATAAAGTTTTTTACTATAGCGGGTTCACCTATTTTGACTTGTGGTCAAAATAATCAATAGTTACTACTCTCCTTGAATAATCACATGAGTGCATCTATGGTGGTCACTATAGTGGCCATGCCACAACCCACAAATGATTATGTGTGGGATACATTTGGCCTACTATTTAAAAATATGCCATTAATTTTACTAAAAATTATAAACTTTGTTAACTTCCCAATGATATCATTCACTCTCCTCCATCCCAACTCCAAATCTTATAATCTCCTTGGCCATTTTATATGTGGGGATAATATATCATTGATAAATTGCGTATATCTCAATATGGTCATGTATTCATTATCATTTCAACTAAATATTTTACCAAGTGGGTAGAAGTTATGCCTCTTTTTAACATTATGAGCATTACCATTTCAAAATTTATTCTCAATAAAATAATATGTCATTTTTAAATTCCTATTACCATTATTTTTGATAATGGTATTAATTTAAAAAATGAACATATGAAGAAAATGTGTGCAAAATTCAAAAAAAATCACAAATTTTAAATGCCTTATCATCCTTAATGAAATGGCCAAGTAGAATCCACTAATAAAATTATTAATAAAAAATTGAAAAAGAATGTTTGATAATATCGTAATGGTTGGCACCTTAAGCTCTATCCCACACTCTGGGTATATCACACTAGCATATGTTCTACTACTAGGGAAACATAATTTTCATTAGTATATGGGTTTGAATATGTTTTACCTCTAGAAGTTAAATTACCATCCTTTCACATAAATCTTCACAGTATTCTTCCTGATGAAGAACTACATGAAGCCCATATCCATGCCTTAGATTTACTTGGTAAGAGATGTATGGTTGCATTACAACATAATCACCAATACAAAGCTTGCATTACTAAACAACATAACATGACAGTCAAAGTATGTACTTTGAATATTGGTGACCTAGTCCTCAAATTAGATTATTATCATGATAAATAGGGTAAGTATGCCCAAAAATGGTGGGGTCCTTACCTTGTCAAAGACATTATTGGTCCTAGTACTTACATATTACAAATTAATGAAGGAAATATTTTAAAACAACCCATTAAATCTCAATTCTTAAATAAATATTTTGTTTTAATGATTTACTATTATTATTCTACATGTCTCTCACATATTTCCATTTACTATAAATATTAACACATTTTATAGGTTTTTCAAAATATCCCCAATGTCTAGCATCATATCACTCGTATTAGACTTAGTTCCTATCATTGGTACTTTGGTCTATCTATATTCCTTCATTTTCATTAGTTACAATGTCAAATTGTGGATAAGACAAGACCGTGCTCATGAATTTTTTTTTTTTCATTTTTTCCAATCAATATTAATGTCTCTTTTTAATCACTAGTTTGTCATTTTACAAACTTATTCTATTTTCCCACCTCTTTGGATTTAATTTTTTTTAGTGTAAGACCTAACCTTCCTCACAAAAGACTCATATATTAGTCTTGATTTTTAAACATGTTCAATTTATCTTTTTTGAGTTGTAGTGTAAGACCTTAGATAAGACCAGGCCTTCCTCACAAATTTTCATTCCATAAATTCCTTTATAGCTAAGTTCTTTCCATTAAAACTAAGGTAATGATTTATAATTGTGATTTCATACTCTAAAAATCAATTATACTCTTTTCTGGTAATAATTTTCAACAAATTATTTTGCACGTATCCCATCATGCACACTATTTATTATGATACAAATTCATGCTTAGATGTCATTATATCATTATATATTTTTTATTATTTGAGGTAACTCAAGTGTTCCATGTTCACTTTCATCCTCTCCCATATCTCATTCCAATTTTGTCACACTAAGGTTGGTTTTAAGATAACTATCTTATTTAATATCAAAACACGAGTCTTATACACCATGCTCAATGACTTATTTTTAGTAGCTACTAAGTCTAAGTTATTTATTGATAGTTTATTTTCACACCCATGTTTTTTTTTGTTAATCCATATGGAGGATCAATAAAAAAAATCTTAAAAATTTAAAAGCTAAATCATTTAAACAAAACGCAATGATAAAAAGGCATCTATAAAATCAAAAGTCAAAATCACACTAGAATACATGATTATCAATCACATCTCCTATTATAGTTAAATCTCAAACCCTATAGTCAAATTCATCATATATTTGAGGTCCATTCATGTGTGGTTGGCAAGTATATTGGGAAATGAGGTCACTAATTTATCTATAGTGCTACCTACTTTCTCATGTAAATACCAAATCTTCAAAGTAGATCAATAAATCTATAAGGGGTCCTAAGAAATGGAGAACACATGGTGGGAAGGTAGGTTCATTTTAATCTTCATCCATATATCCTTCATGGTATGATATGTGTACTTCTCTAGATAACCCAAATTTGTGTGGATAGGGCAAGTTTTCTAGAATCCTCAATATCAAAAGTCTTATTATTTTACCAACTTGATTTGAGTGTGTTGTTTCTAATAAATATTATTAACCTTAGCATTACCTTCATTTCCCATAGCACACATTTCATATTACCCTTTGATAGGCAATTTGTTTATAAAACTTTTTCCCAACTTCTATATTCCCTATTCTTCATCTCTTTTTAGATATGTTTAGAATAAGACTATTTTAGTTTATATATCTTTAGAACATAAGTTGCATCTTTGAATGACTATGTGTTATTTTATTAATCATTGTTTTATCCTTCTCAGTTCTCCTTGGTTATAATTGAAAATATAAGATTATTTTCACCCTTTTTATGCACCACTTCATTCTATTTTCTCTTTAGTTTTTTGTTGTCGTGTGAGTTTGGATTATTGTTTATCTTTCATCAATGTTTTATACATTTACATTCTTTTTCCATATTTGTTTGAGTATGGTTTATTAATAATTTTACATTGATGTTAGATACATTATTTTAGTTTCATGTCTCTTTAGTTCAATTTGGTTTGTTACCTTTCTTACATAAAGATACCTTTATTGGGTTTGTTGGTCGTTTAGTAGCCTTGGATTTTTAGTTACCCAATTTACTCTCATTTTTATCTATTTTCCCTGGTATTTTGGTTCTAAATTAGCATTTTCCATCTATGGTTAGAAATTTTCCAAGTTAATTATTCAGTTATGTAAAACTCATTTATTTTGATTTCCCTATAATTATGTGTTTTTGTTCTTTAACCTTGTATCCTTAGGGTTAATCTAAAACAATTAAATGTGCCTTCCATGATCAAGACTAAAATACAATAAACAACCATTTAGTGATAAATATAATTCAACGTATGCATATGGTACTTTCAATTATTTCCAAACATTCCCTACTATCATTTCAATTTCTACATTTTACTATAATTTATTGCTAAGCATTATGCATTACTATGTTCTTTCTTGAAGCACCATATCATGTTGCAACTATTAGGAATAGATTTTAAATCATGTTAGTTTTGGGTATTTATTGATTATTAAATAATAAGGTTGATATTTATCAAGATGTAAATAGTAATCGGTTGCTAGTAATTAGTAAGTGGTTAATCAAAATATTATCATATAAAAATATTACGATTAATATTTTTTATTGTATTTTTTATGTGAGATTTGGTTTTTTAAACCAAACTCACATAAATAGGTGTAGAGGTTTTATAGGTGAGATAAATTAATGGAAAAAATATAGGAATAAGGTTCCTATATATATGTAACCTCAAGTATTGATTATTAATCAAAGAAATTATAACAGTATATTATTTGTGATTGAAATCTATCTCTGTGTGTTTATCTTTCCATTTCACGATGCATGAATTAAATAATTTGTGTATTATCTCTTCCAATATCTATCATTGGTATGAGAGTAGTGCTAGATCATGTCTATGATGTAATCCCGATAATTTGTGAGGGGCAGTAGTTCTAAACTTTATCCTTGTAGATGTGCAACTTAGAGATGAAATTTTATGAAAATTATAGATTAGTTTTTGAGTGACATTTCTTAAAATTAGTGATTGAAGCATTCACAAACCTTAATGTTGTACTCTTGTTATAAATAACTATTCATATATATTTGCATAATATCTATTGGAGACTCTACTTAGAGTAGTTCTTCTCAACCATCATCGTATGTTTGCCATCGATGCATAATGCATAGAAGAAAGGAGAATCACCACCTCAAAAATCATATAGGGCCTAAAAAAACTAAGTTAAAAGGAGAATACAAGGACAACAAACTAGCATAAGAAATCAATCTAGATATTGATTAATATTCTATCAAATACTCAATATTGTCATCATTTTTCCTCTACAAATTTGATGCAAAGATTATCCAATTGTGCTCAACTAGTTTAACTCTTGGATTTGATCATAAAAACTTACCCACAACTATTATTTCAAAGCAGACTTCCATGTGCCATCATGCAATAATGAAATAAATGGTCATTTAAATCATAATCCTCAAGTGTCTCATGGTTTATAGAAGTTATCAACATGTGAGTTCATGCAAAATGTGTACTCAATACCTGCCATCAATGTTAGTTAATAGAGTCATGTCAATAGAGTATTTATTTAGTATTAGTTTATGTTTATTATTTATAGATAGTCTTAATTCTATCAACGTATGTCTATTAATAAGATTTTTAAATCCCACTATCTGTTGTTAAAGCAAAGTCATTTTATTTAAAGTTTAGTAAAGTCTTTTAATTGTTTTTAGTAGTAAGTCTTTATTAAGCACTTGTATGGTATCATTTTTTAGCGAGTTATTAATTTTTTATTATTTGTCAACAAATCAAAGTTTTCAAATCATTATGGTCAAAGCCAATGTTAAAATTATTTCATTCATTTGTATATTTGAGTCTCTATAAAAATAAAAAAGTTATCAAAATTATTTGGGTCTAAAATTTAAAATTGTTTTTAATCAAAAGAGTTTTTTTTTAAATGTTGTCCAAAAAAAATCAAAGTCATTTAGGCTTAGGTATAGTATAGAGTCATTATCAAAAATTGTACAAATTAAAAAAAAAATTCTTTGGGATGCATTTTTGCTTGTACGTGATGTTTAAAAAATGAGGACATTCCAATTTCTATGAAATTAACCAATAAAGAACCTACTAAAACCCTCAGAGCATCTCAAAGACAAATTTATTGAGTAAATAATATCAGATACTAGAGGAAGGAGGATACACATAGGTTGGAGGTATTTCATTGACCTCTCTTCAATTGCTAATGTTGATGCCACACCAATGATTTGGTGACACTTAGTGTCGTGTGATATTTTCAGTGTGGTGTATTTTTCATTATAGGTTCTATTGTGTATCTAGAAAATAAGAAAAAAAGTATATGCATGTTCATGATATGTAATTGTATGTAATTCCAAAACATGATTCCCTGATGTGAAAACATTATGAAAGGACAAAATCACCAGTGTAAGTCAGTTCATGGATCTTGAAAGGGTTTCTAGTAGATATCTAGAAAACCACATGATGTGAATAGTGTTTTGGAAATAGTTAGGAGAGCAACTACTACAAAGATCCCATGACTGCCTTATTTATGGAGATGAACCTTAGTGACACATCTATTTTGGTCACATAATGTAAATGTGGGGTGTGTTTCTTCACATAAAAAAGGGTATGTGCAATAATATTGTGTCAGTAATTTGCATATCAATGAGTATGTGGTGGCATATAGCTCTATTCGTGCCAATTCTTGGAGGTATATGGTGTTCATGTTCATGCTAGGATTTGTGGTAAACATATAAAAACATGGGAGGAGTGAGGATATCTTTGTATCAAGGGCATGCTAAAATGGGTGATCATATTGAAAATAAGAGTGAATATTTTTACAGCATGTAAGAACTATGGGGAGGGATGTTAGGAATAACTTTTACATCATGTTAGTTCTGGGTATTTACCGAGTAGTAAATAGTAAGGTTTATATTTACCAAGAGGTAAATAGTAATAGGTTTTTAGTAATTAGTAAGTGGTTAATGAGAATATTATTTTATAACAATATTATGATTAATATTTTTTTTGTATTATTTGTGTGAGATTTGGTTGTTAAACCAAACTCACATAAATAGGTTTGGAGGTTTTATAGGTGAGATAAATTAATGGAGAAAATATAAGAATAAGGTTCCTATATATATGTAACCCCACACATTTATTATTGATCAGAGAAATTATAATGGTCTATTATTTGTGATTGAAATTTATCCTTGTGTGTTCAACTCTCCATTTCACTATGCATGAATTGAATAATTTTTGTATTAGCTCTTCCAATATCTATAGACAACTACATGACACGTGATGATCTTCAAGTGGGTAATATGTATACACACAATATTTTTAAACTTTATCATTTATTGACACTTTTTCTCTAATAGGTACCTACCAAATTTCAATCTCTTTGAGTGCACACCTTAATTGATACATTGGGAAATGGGTGGTCACACCTTTTATGCTTCATAAGATTGTTTGTCCCTCTATAGTTACATAAAACTAGTACAAGTCACTTTTATCCAACTCCCTAAGTAATTAAAAAACAATTTACCCACTTCTCTAAACATTTTGCTTTCCAAAATAGCCCTTGACTAAGAAAAGATCATTTTTATTCAATTTTATACTATGTTGGCCATGTAGATATTATTAGGGATTCAAACCATGTTATTAAACTAAGTTGGTAGGACCTATTTAGTTCAAGACCTAATGAATACTTTTCCCACATAATGATATTGAGATGGTTGAACATGTCATCTAAACTTTTGGGAGGGTTTAGGGTCAATCCATAGCTACAAATACCACCTTCACTTTAATTTAATAGGAGGAACATTCATTTTCACATTGTTAGAACTCATAATTTTAGTATTTATACACTTGAGGAATCATTACGTAGGGTTTTTTCCTAGAAAGAAAGAAACTTGTCTTGTGGGAAAGTCTTAGATGCAAACCAGGAGTCTTTTAGCCTAAAACTAATTTTTGTAGTGTGATCCTTATAAAACTTCAACAAACTCTTTAAAATTACCATTATCCAAGGGAAATATTGAGTCATGATAGGTTTATACAAAGGTAAGTATTCCTAAATTTTTCTCTTCAATTTGGTAGATAGATATTTCACAAAGTAATAGGTTGAATGTTTTACTCCTTGCTTATTTTAAATCCACATTGACTTGAGTAGAGTTTTCTTTATTTGTTATGTGTCATTTGTTATTAACTATCTTCCATTGTGCCACAAGATTTAGATAACACTATATTATATTTATTTTATGTATTTTAGGCCTAGCTAGGGTTATTGAATCATATCATTTGCCAAGAGGATTTGGAACCCTCTCCTTTGATGTTGTGTAGTAAGAGATCCCTTTGTTAGGTTTGATATATTTAAATTGGTCATGTACCAATATAAATAACTATTCTATGAGTTATCGGTAATATTACCTTATCTGAGCTTGGAATTCACTAAGTAGGACAAGTTAAAGATCCATCCTAATTTGTTTCATACACAAAGATCATTATTTTTTACCCTTTGGGATGATAAGATTATATTTTGTGATGCATCCAATCTTCTGAAACTTTCAACTCTAGGGGTTGAAGGATGGAAAAAAGGCCATTATTGTATTTATATGTGCATCTAATCACATTAGCAAAGATGGTTCATCGCTTTGGCTAGTGAGTCAAGAGAAACACATCCTAATGACAAAACTTTGGTCCCTAAAGTGATATTTGGCTCTGAGAGGAAACATAATATAATTTATCCCTCATTCCTATTGGTAGAGAATCCTCAAAGGGGTGATCAAACGACTCACCTTTAAAACTATATTATCCGATGGTTCATTTTCATGCCTCACATTTCTCCTATAGTTTTTTCACAAATTTTATTATATTTTTCTTAATAATGACAAGAACATTATCTTAAAGGATGTGTCTATCTACACAAATTTTATTAATTTTTTTATTTTAATGACAAGAAAATTATCTAAAGGGTTGTGCCTACCCATGTCCAAGTTTAGACTCTAGGGATTGATAGAGTGTATACCAAGTCCATTATTTATTCTATGTGCCCATGTATAATCATCGATGAATAAGGTATATTGATTAGGCTATTGAGTCAAGAGATAAATGTCTTATTGATCATATTTTTATTCATAAATCTAGTATTAGATGTGAGAAGAAACATGTTGATGTTTCTTCCTCATCCTAAATTATATATAATCATCTAATTGGTACTCAAAAGACTCAATAATGAAATTGTAAGAGATAAAAATTCATCTCCAAGGCTCACGGTTCTCCTGCAGGACCTATGTGAAATTCATTTTATTTTTCCCTTTAAAGATGAGAAGATTATCTTAAGGTACATGTCTAGTTTCTTATAAATTTTGACTTCTAGGCCTAATGGGTGCCATAAATCCATTATTTTATTTATACATACATCCAAATTCATTTTTAAAGATGGTTGATTGATTTGGATAGTTATTACTCATCCTGCTTACCAACTTTTGGTACCAAAAGTGATATTTGGCTATGAGAGAAAACAATGTCATTGTTTTCCCCTCATATGAAGTAATATATAATACTATATGGGGTGATCATAGGACATCCCACTATAACTTTAGGACCTAAAAAATTCTCTCTTTTACTCATAGTTATCTTATAATGCCTACCAAATTTATCTAAGGAGACAAGTAAATTGGTTTAGGAGAGAGTTCCAACTAAAGGAGAAGACACTATCAACAAACTAAATTTAGCTAAGAGATATGGAAAGATATATACAAGTGCATGAAATATTTATGTAGATTAATTTAATACACTCATGAGATTGAGTATAATGTCTTCTTCATAGTTAGTAAGGGTAAATAGGTGTTTGTGTGAGATAAATTAATTTTTTCCATTCTGAGTTATTTTGTGTGTGTGTGTGCGCTTCATAAAGTAAGTGTTACATCGATATGAGATCAAGGTTAAGATTTTATTATCCCCATAATTATTGCTTGCATCGATGACTCTTCTCACATGCTCTAAAAATCATACACTCTAGTTAATTTATATAAATTTTAGCATTAAGTGAAGATTTCTGAGACATACCAACATTGTACAATTTTTATTACTATCCTTCCTTACTTCTCTATAATTCAATCACATAACATTATCATTTGTGTAATTTATCAAAACTATTATAAGTTTAATTTATATAAATCTATTTCATTTCCCATTAGTATGATTATTGATTCCACTATCTACCACTCTACAACCAATAACCTTATGTTTGGGAGGACACACTAATCACTAGATTTGTTTCACTCCACAACTAAGTTTATTCTTACCAAACTTATTCCCACTATCCTAACACATTTTTTGCTTATATATTGTATTTAAATGGTGGTTTAAAATTATAGTGCCATAATAAGTGCTTTATCCTTCATTTTATAAATCTTATACATATGAATCAAGACAACATGGTAAATCCATAATTATGTCTTTGTTAAACTTAAAAACAAAATGAAATTTCTATTTTTGTAAAGCACGTAAATATATAGTTTATCCCCATAATTGTCCTTACCAACTTCTCCACCTTGCAATAAAAGAAATATGGTGTAATCATAGGATCTATGTTTATCAAGTTTAAAATGAAAAGGAATATTCTAGTTTTTAAAAATGCTTAGATATATATTTTATCCCCAAAAATATCATTTTTTAATTTACAAAATATGGAATTATTTTCTTTGAGTAAATGCATTTTGATATTTGAAGCTTATGTTACTATCAATAGTTTCATACATTTTGATATTGATATCCTAAAATTTAATTATAATTTGTCATAGTTTGATCCCAATCTAGATAATGCAAATATAATGGTCTAATGATCACACAAGACAAAACTGGTGCACACCTCATAAAGTAATAATATTGCACAAGACAATAGATAGGAGTAAAACCCAAACTTCCATTAATTCACATAAGAGTAATATCTCTTACACCAAACCAAATACAAAGGATAATAGGCCATTAAATATGCTAATAAGAGTCATGAAGACACATCCATTTGAAAATGTGAACATGGGTCAGTTGCCAAATGAATAGTAAACCCATGTACTAGAGATAAGTTAACATTGGTTGGTTAATGACAAGGCATTCTCACCAACCCATTTTACCACAATTTACATATGTGGGTGTGAAAATAAATGACCTAATAAATCACCCTAAATAACCAAATATCCACTTAAGCATAGTGAATAAAACAAGTGTAGTAAAAACCTAAAAAAGGTGAAAAATCTAAACATACACCCCCTTAAGCATAACTTAGGTGGGTAGTAGGATTGGGTCTTGATAGATAGGAATAATTATGTATCCAAGTATAATGAAACTCTCAAAAAGTGGAGTAAAATGAAAAAAACTAGTGGGAAAAAACTCCCCCCAAAAGAGAGACAAAGAATAGAAGGTAGGACTAGAAAGCCCCACTCGAATTTGCAACTACTTGTAGCCACCCTATATCCTAAAAATAAGTACTCTCGAGTGACTATGGGTCTGAAGTATATGTAGTAAAGAGTGGGTATCCATGAAAAAATGAATGAATCTACCAATTATCTCATATATATTCAACCAAGGTGTGGTTATTATACAAGGAACTATGATCCTCATACAAATTAGAAATGGTAGTTGCTACATGAAGGGATGATGCATCTGAAGCAAAAGGAAAGGAATGTGGAAGGTCCTAAAAATATGTAGAAGATTGCCTAATGTCTGATGTGTCTTGAACCAAATATCTTACTCCCTAAAAATTTGATGGTGGATTTAAATTAGGTGGATCAATAAATAACTCCTCAAGACATGGAAGGCGATAAGGAGATGGAGAAAGTGGGTTTGTATCACTATTGTAGTCATCTGTGGTATAAGACAATTCATTAACATTAGAAATATGCTCAGGATATAAAGTGTCATCAAATATAGGTGATTTTGATGAAGAATATGAAAAATGGATAAAGTGGGAGAAAGAATGCAATCGATTCTCATGATCGACTAAACCCACTACAATGATATTATCACTATGCAACACTCTGACATACACTAAATCCGGAGTGAAATGAACTCATATGCTCTATATAGGGTAAGTAATCTGATAGATTGATAGAATATTAGTTGATAGTGAGGAAATACTTAAAGTATTTTTAAATGTTCCACCACTCACTTCAACAGACACTCTCCTAAAAATTGGTGTATAAGTATTATCACTTATTTGAATAGAAGGCATGTCACATGGCTCCAAAGAAGTGAAATCTACATGTGAAGAAGACATATGATGTGATGCACTAGAATCAATAACCCATGTTAGAGTTGGATGTCCCACTACAACTAGATCTCTCCCATTTATTCTTTCTTTTCCTTATTCTTTCCCTTTCCTTTTTCCATTACCATTTTCCTTAGATTTGTGGGTTGATAAATATGGTTTGATAAACTTAGGAACACCTGTGTTTTTATTCTCAAGAAGACTCATGAGGTGATCAATATGATTCTTGAGACACTTTATTTTATCATGGTTTCCCATGTAATACCCACATTTTATACACTCTTTTTTGAATGTAACATTGGAAGTGTCAAAGTTTGGTCTGGTGGTGGGTTGATCCTTCTTGATATCATGATCCTTGTACTATTTCTTCACTTTTGAAGCATTTTTGATGTCACGTACTGCAAGTAGAGCATATGGTTTAATGGAATTTAATGTACCCATATGAATTAGTTTATCTTGTTCCTAAGTGATGTCAACAACAAAATCATCAAAGGAGGGCATCTTCCATGAAGTACCACATACTCTCTTGGTTGTATGGAAAGTGGAGATGAAAACATAATAGTCACAACCAAGTTTTTCAAGAATGGAAATGATGAGATATGAATCCTTCTTATCAATTTTACATTATTTTAGTTAAAATCTCAATGATTTTAACTTCATGAATTAGTCCTCAAGTGTGTCAAAATTGCTAGGGATAAGACTAATCAGCGCATTTTTTAGTTCATGCCCTCTCATCTCATCCAATTTCCTAAATAGTTTCTCTAGGGTATCCCATAATTCCTTGGGTGTTTTGGCTGATTCAATGTGAAATCACAAATATGGTTACATAGAAAGGCATAGAAAAACAAAAGCTTCATCACACTTGTCAAACCATTTTTATTTCTTTATAATAGGGTTTGGTTTAGTTTGCAAACCCATAGTTATCCTATAGATCTTCTTATTTCTCAAAGTGAGTGACATGGAAGCCTTCCATTCATGATAGTTGAAGGGTGTGAGAAAATCAACTAAATTAGGATCCATTTAAGATAATGTGAATTTATTTGTAATAAAATGAAGAAATTTAGAAATAAGGAATCACAATAAGTTGTACACCCCCTAGAAATTATACTTGACCCTCCTAGATTTTGGCACTTTATATTTTTAGTGCATTTTACAATGAAAATATGTCCAATGCATGGGAAATTAAAAAACATTAAATTTTGAAAAATATGGTCTTAATTTTGAGATACTGATCAAAAGTTACTACATAATCAATTTCTTGTAAATGAGGCCTATTTAATAAAACTTGCACTAAAACTTTCAAAAACCCTTGTGGTGAGATTGAACCTAGCCTTCCAACCACTCATTGGAATTTAAATCAAATAAGTGACCTCTAAATCATGATAATGAGCATTATCCAAGCTTTCTATCCAATCACATGTTTAAATTGATTTCCCCCACTTATTATTTTGTTTCTTTTAGAAAAATACAAAAAAATGTTTGAAAAAATATTGTGTGAGTGGGGGTTGAACATTAAACCTCCCACCACACTTTTATTTTTACAAGGTAAATTCACCAACTCCCCTATAAAGCACTTCAAACGTTTAAAGTTATAAAATGATATTTAAAGCATTCTAAAACTAGATTTTTAACTTTTAATGCCTTGAAAGATATGTGGGAAGGCGTGGATTATCTTTTTGACTTCGTGGATGGTGTTGGATGTATGTGGAGTAATGTAGGATGGATATGTAACATATTTGACTTATTTTATGGCTTGTTGGAAAAATATTTAAACTCTTTTAAACCTTTAAAACCTTAAAAACTAACTTGAAACCACCATTTGAATGCCAAAACAACATTTAAAAATAGCATTTGACTAGATGAAAGCTGGTATTTCTTGCCAAAGAGGATCTCAATGGAAAGAAAAAACAACAAACTAAGAATTTCTAAATGCACATTTAAATCACCCAAAACCTACAAGTTTATTTTAAAAGGAAAACCCTTGCTCAAATATAGGAATTTTTGGTTGGGTGGCATAGTGGTTTTGCCAAGAACTGACCTCTCATATCCAATTTTCATCTTTTATGTTGGTAAGTGTAGCTTACATGTGATTTTTATCAAATCTAGAAGTTCACACCCAAAAAAACCAAGACAACTATGGTTTTTTAGAAAAATGAGCCACATAAAAACTCTTTCAATATTAAAAAAAAAAACTTATAGTAAATAATCAAACACATGATTACCAAGGTGGCTCTAATACCATGTCAAAGTTTGATCCCAGTCTAGATAATGTGAATGCAATGGTATAATGATCACACAAGACAAAGTTGTTGCACACCACAATGAATCTAGAGTAAGATAAATTCACAAATTAAGAATACTACACAAGATAAGAGATAGAATAAAAATTCAAACTTTCATTAATTAAGACAAAAGTAATATCTCTCACACCATACCAAATACAAAGGAGAACATGCCATTAAATTGTTAGAGGTAAAAGCACTGAGGGGGTGGGGGTGAATAAGCGATGATATATATTAAATATATTTCCAAACCCCTTAAAACCTTAACCATTCAACACATAAAATCATGAATCATACACATTACTCATAAAAATGAACATGGAAGATAAAACAAGATTAAGGACAAAACACATGATATATGTGGGAAACCCTCTTGGGGGATAAAACCACTGAACCCTAAAATATGGGATATAGTCCTATAATAAAAATATCCAAAATTTATACCATCACCAACTAATCAGGTAACACCCATCCCTTAGTTTAGTGAGACATCAATCCCATAAGGAGCTACTACCCCTATCCAGCTGAGTACCCACAATAATTACACCTTTAGCAAGATTTATCTTGTAAAGAGGAAAAAACACCCTAAGAAACTAACAACACACTTAGTTAACTTAAAAATATCATCTTAAACACTTGTTACTACTCTAAAATTGATGATGACTACCTTTGTCTGTACTCTTCACCTCCAATCTCTCTCAAGCTGCCTCTAGGACTAACTCGCTCAAACTGCCTCTTCTAGGCTCATTAGGTCCAATGACCTATGTGTCCTCCTAAATAAAATTGATAAAAAAATAATTAATTATCCTCTTCACTAATTTTTTTTCCTCAATGACCTTTACCTTATCTTTCAAATGTTCTCTCCTTCATTTTAATCCCCGCTTTTTCAACTCACATAAATAGGCCAATAATGCCTTGTATTTATACCATTCTCTTGGTATAACCCGTCTTGGTCAAAAAAGATGATTAACATAATTTTTATTCATTTTAAATATGTCCTCATACACATTACATGTAAAAAACACACACTTTATAGGTTTTTCAATACCTCATAAGCCCCACACCACCATTAGGTCTTGGTGAGACCTAAAACAATTAGGCCCTCATACTTACATGTTACATATGAGACTACTTGGATGAAATTAATACTTTATCAATGATTAAAACACATCAAAAATATATCCAATATCCTATTTATTAATATAATATGGGTCCATGCCATCTTGAACACCAACTCAATATTTGAACCTACCAATTAGGTCTCTTTGCTCTTTAGGTCTTCATACACAAAAAACATAGTCTCAAACTTCTGAAGCTATAACTCAAATATTTCACATATCCATATGATTAGATAAATTTTTTGAAACCTTAAATACCTATTATACATATCCACATTATTTATACACTTCAACACAATCTCTAAGTACTCATTTCAATTCTCTCAGAATGACCACTTAGACTGGTCACACATAGTCAAACTATTTTGACTATCCATAACTGATCATGGGAATACAATGACATAAAATAACTTATTATATATATTTTATACTTATAAAACATATCCATACTCATTTTATTCTTAAATTATTCTTAGAACAACTTCAACTCACTCCTATAATATGGTCACTAAAATCTGCCAATGCATTCAATAAACACAATCAAGTTATAAGTAGTTATTCACATTCAAGATGGATTAGTAAAACTTCAAAAATACACAAATATGGTACTGAAGGATTTTATAACAATCTATAATATATATTTAATCTTTAAACATCAAAATACTATCAATAACAACACAAATATTCTTTGTTGGTCACTTACAAAACATGGTCAAACTCATAGTTAACTTTGGAGCTCAATATCTACAATTGTACAAACATTCAAATATTATAATCAAATTTGATATATGTTAAATGAATTAATTTTAAAATTTTCTTTTTATACCATCAATAAATTCATCCTAGATCAAAATATATTTTTAAAATACTCAGCAATAGTTTTTCCTTTATTAATTTCATATGCCAATGGTCACTGTTCAATACAAATATTGCAGACACATGTCTTCATATCATGCTCCCTAAAATATAAATCAATAATGATATTTTGATATCATTACTATCCTCCTGAATTTAACTTAAATCACTTACCATTTCTGTTATATGCACACTTATGTGATTAATACACTTGGTACCCTCACGTGCCTTTTGAGCACATTGTTGTCAGTCCCTGCTCTTACGCCACTTAGTAGTCCTGCTTATAGTTGATCTTCTATAAAATCATATTTATTTAGACACATTTCATTATTTCATGAAATATTAGGAACCTTTGATATATTGACTTCATTCATGTCATTGGATCACAATTTGGATAATGAACACTCTCTGTTAGGTTTATCTTGACTAGTTAACCCTAGATTTCAACACAGTTAAACTTAATGGTCTATGGCACATCACAATTTTCAAGAGAAAATTTAAAGGTTTATAAATTGAGATATCAAAAATTCAAGATTCAAAATCTTTAGGGTACCTCCTTGGCACCATGTACAACATTTCCATGAAAATATTTGACCAATATTGACTTTTTAAGTACCTTTACTAAATAAACAAACTTGTTGTTGGTTCATTCATATTTGCGTGATGTGTAGTGATAGTATAGATCATATTAAGCTATAAGATGAATATTTATCTTTATAAATGATAAAATTACACACCAAAACTTCACCAAGACATCTATGGATGCCTCACAACCTCTTCTTTGTCCTTACTAATCTGCACATATGCCATACACTCTCCAAGCTACCAATCTGATCACTTTATCACTAATGAATTATGAATCATGACCAAAATTTGAGATAAATTAAAATCATGACATTATTAGGACACTAAGAGACCATGTCTAATAATATACACCTTTTTCATTGATGGAAAACCACACTTAGAATGCCTTCTCTCAATAAAACTCCTTCATTATGATCTTTCTCCCCATTTGATATTAATGACAAAGGGTCTCTTCCTCAATATGCCAAATTGATCATTGACCTAAAAACTAATCATAAAGATTGTAAATATCCCCCTAATATCAATATCCATCTCATGTCATTTATTCTTTGATACACACCAATCTAAACTTGGGATTCTTTGATCCTTGAACCTATCTACCTACAAAACTCACAAGCTCTCTTTACTCATGCATGAAGATTCAATACCTTATCAAAAAGAATGACTTTATTTTATCAATTCATCATATAAAAATCACTAAATTAAAAACTAAATCATACATCTTCACACTTCTATCAAGTCTAAAGCATCTTACCATATGCTCCCCCTCACATCATGTACATCTTCAAGTTGCTCAAGCTAATTGAGTTAGCTCCCCCTTATCCAAACACATCTTAAAATGATATTATTATCTTGTAACATCAACCAAAGATCAATTGGCATCCACCATACCTCCTCTTACTTGGAATGTGTCTCCTTGAAGCCTAGATAGAGAAACCTTAACCCACAATGTCCTAGAACAGTATGAAACTAGGATTTGGCCAGAAATCCTCATATTCCTTCTCCTCCTTGGTCATATAAAACTAATAGTTCCTATTCTTTTAATTATGCTAAAGAGAACCAAATTTCTCATCCAATAAAATATTATCCTTTTCTTATAATATATAATTGACAATATATGGATACAACATATATTCATGACATACCTTTTCATCTAAAGAAAGAACCTCATCAGTAGGCATTGACAACTAATGTTTTTGCATGAAAATTTATCAATAACAATAGGAAGTTCTCTTGGATCCATACATACCTCAGAAATATCCTTAATCAACATCTTAGTCTTTTATTTGAGCTCAACTTGAACTAAATTTTGATTCTCCTTTTCTATCTAGACAGATGAAACATTCTCTTGGCATTCCTGAACCTTCTTCATATGTGATTCCTCTTTTGCTTTAGTAGGCATTCCACCTTGTTCTTTCAGCTCAAATGAATTATTTTTCTTGGTATTTACTTTCTTATAATTCCATACCAAGGATTGACCTTTTTTTATCAAACTATGATGTCCATGCACCTTTTTATGAATTGAGATCTTGCCTATATAATATCCTTCAATATGAATAACTTGATGGTAATCGAAAAAAATAACATATTTCTCTTAGGTTCATTATGCTCAAGCTTGACTGTCTTAGGTATCCATACCTAGGTTAGTCTTTTCCCATGCATTCTGGGGTAGAATCTAGCAATATGTCCTATGTCATGATAATTATAATAGACTATATTATCCATAACTCTAGCTAACCAACTACTCTTCCTTATACAGTTTCTTGCCTTATGACCAAAATTCTTACATTCAAAACAATGACCATGAAAGAAACATTCATACCGTATAGCTTTTGGTTGCCTAATCAATCTTTTTACCTTCTTGTCTTGGGATTACCTCTCTTGATCTTTCTCAGTCTCATTTAACTTGATAGAAAATTACTCACACTCATCCTTCAATGAATCTATCTTGGTATTTAATTGAACACTCTCATCCTCTTTATCTCTCATACTTTAACTTTCAACCTCTAACTAAAATCTAAGATCTTGGATGGTCTCCTTATCCCTCTTAGCTTCTTTAGTCATGCCATCCTTCAATATACATGATTTATCTTCAATGATATTTATATAATCAATTTTAGACTTCAACAAATCATGTTCACCTTACTTTGAACTCAATTTGGCATTTATCTCTTCTAACTAAGTTTTGAGATATCTGCACTCTTCCTTTTTTGAACTCATATTAGTCTTTGTAACTATTAATTGATCCTCAAGAATGTTGATATTCTATATATCATATTTTGATCTTGACCTTGCCTTCAAGGATTCTATCTCCTTATTTATATTGATGCACTCATCCTTAATATCCTTAAAAACTTGAGGCCATGATCTTATCCTCATCTTCTTCTTGATCATACTCACTCATCTTACCTTTGTACTTCTCAAAAAGTGCCTTGTACTGATTAAAATTTTCATCCCTTGATTTTAGACATGCATAATTAAACTCTACTTGATACTTCAACTCTTGATTCTCTTTCTTCAATTGCTTAGCCATATTGTACCTTGGATCACCTTTAAGTGGTTAAACTTGCAAAGAAGGTCCTGCTATGATACAAATTATTAAAGTTAGATTTAATTAGAGTGGGGTGAATCATTGATTATATATATTTAATCAAATTACAAACCATTTAAACCCTTAACCATTCAACACATACAATCATGAAGCATACACATCATTCATAACAATGAACATGGAACATAAAATAATATCAAACACAAAACACATGATATATGTGAGAAACCCTCTTGGGGGATAAAACTCCCTGAACCCTAAAATATGGACTAAAATCACATAATAATAAGATAAAACATTTATACCATCACTAACTGATCAAGTAACACTCATCCCTTAGTTTAATGAGACACCAATCCCATAATGAGCTACTTCCCCTATCTAGCTGAGCACCCATAATAATTAGACCTTTAGCAAGTTTTATCTTATAAGGAGGAACCAAACCCCTAAAAAACTAACAAACCACTTAGATACCTTTAAAATATCATCTTAAACACCTATTTATTATCTTCAATTGATGATGATCACCTTTGTCTGCACTCTTCACCTCCAATCTCTCTCAAGCTGCTTTTAAGACTAACTCACTCAAACTACCTCTTCTAGGATCATTAGGTCTAATAACCTATGTGTACTCCTACTTAAAATTGATTAAAAAATAATGAATGATCATATTCACTCTCTATTTATCCTTAATGACCTATAAATTCTCTTTCAGAGGTTCTCTCCTTTTCTTTAATCCCTTCTTTTTCAATTCACATAAATATGCTAATAATGCCTTATATTTATACAATTCTCTTGGTATAACCCATCTTGGTCAACCAAGATACTTATCATACCTATTATAAAATTTAATAAGGTTATAATAAATTTTAAATTTAATAACCACACACTTCATATGTTGATCAATACCTCATTATCCCCAAACCATCATTAGGTCTTGGTGAGACCTAAAACAATTAGGCCTTCATACTCACACGTTACATGTGAGACTAATTGCAACACATTCATCCTTTACCAATGATTTTAACACATAAAAAATATATAAAAAATCCCATTTATTAATCTCATATGGGTCCATTATGTTTAGATCACTAACTTAACACTTGAACCTACCAATTAGGTCTCCTCTCTTTTTAGGTCTTCATACACAAAAAACATAGTCTCAAACTTCTGAAGCTATAACTCAAATATTTAACATAACCATATGATTATATGATATTTTAAAACCCTTTAGGGCCTCTAATACACCTAAAAAATATTTATACAATTAAACATAAGCTCTAAGCACTCAATTCAACTCTCTCATAATTACCACTCAAACTAGGCACACACAGTCAAAATACAATCAAACTATTTTGACAATCCATAACTAATCAAGGGAATAAAATGAGTTAAAATGCCTTATAATAAATATAAAATACTTATATAAAATCTCAAAACTCATTTTTTATTTAATTCTTCTCAGAAGGCCTTCAGCTCACTCCTACAACATGGTCACTCAATCTACCAGTGAATTCAATAAACATAATCAACTTATAAGCAATTTTTCACACTAAAGATGTATGGTCAAACCTATAAAATAAAAAAATAAAAAATCCTAATTAAGTATATAACACTATAAAATATAAATTTCATCTCTAAAAATCAAAATAATATCAATAACAACTCAAAAATTCTTTTTTGGTCACTCACAAAACATGGTCAAATTTGGAGCTCAATATCTACAATTTTGCAAACATTCAAATATTCTAATAAAATTTTATGGATGTTCCTTTAATAAATTTTCAAAATTTATTTTTAAACTAATAATAAATTAATCCTAGGTCAAAATATATTCATAAAATACTTGGCACTAATTTTTCCTTTGTTAATTTTAAATGCTAAGGATCATTGTTCAATGTAAATATTACAGACACATGTCTTCATCTTCTACCCCCTAAAATATATATAAATTATGATCTATTATATCCTTATTGTCCTCCTTAATTTTACTTTTATTTCTCACCATTGATCCTAGATCCACACTTCAATGATTAAGACACTTGGCACCCTTGCATGCCTTCTGAGGACACTGTTGTCAATCCTTGATCTTATGCCCCTTGGTAGTCTTGCATGCCATTGATATTATATAAAATAATCATGACTGAGATACATGTCACTAGTTCATGAAATCTAAATAACATTTGACATATTGAATTCATTCACACCACTGGTTCACAATCTAGATGATGAATGTTCGTCATTAGATCTATAGTGACTAGTTGATCCTAGATTTCAATATAGTTAAACTTGTCAATCTCTATCACATCACAGTCTATAAGAGAATTTTTTAAGGTTTATAACTTGAGATATAAAACATGTCAAGAGTCCAAATATTTAAAATTCTTTCTTGGGACTTGTTGATGTCTTAAAATTGTGCTAGATCTTAATCAACAACAATGGAAAGTTTCAAGCTGTGGGACAATGCGGCTTGAAAACAACCTCCAAATTTTAAAGAAGCTGGTCTCTTCTTTTGTATTGGGTGTTGGGGAAAAGGGATAGGAGACTAAACAAAAATGCAAAATGCGGGAATTGAAACCTAACTATGGTGATGCACCTGAGAGTAATCCTAATCCTAACCTGAGCACAATAAACTATTATGTGATTCTATTACATTTAAGAGCAAACAAGTGCATGATCAATGTAAAATATTGGAATAACATAAACAGAGGCTCACAACAGGGGAGTTTTTTGCTGAGATACAAGAATTGTCAACAAAGGCATAGTGTTCAATCTTCTTAATAAAATCTTCCAATCACATTAGAGGCGCAAAAGTCACGCATAGTTATTTATAACTTCAGACTCCAAAAAATGGGACAGAAGCAAATAACATTTCCAATCACAACACTAGAAAATATAAAACATAGACTACTTTGCAAATGACATAGATAACATCAACAAGGGCATAGTGTTCAATTTTTTTATTGAATCTTTCAGTCATCCAAAAGATGTAGAAACACACATAGTCATATAAACCTTTCAACTCAGGGAAATGTAACAAAAGCAAATGACGTTATTGGTCAAAAACTCTGAAAGTCTAAAACTATGAGAATTCCCCCCCTTTTTAGATTTTACAATTCTTCTTCTTTTATAGCCCCGAATGTCTCCCTACACTTTCTTTCCTGTGCAATCGTCTCCGTCCTTCTCTCATAGGGGACAAACAGATGGCACCTTCAATGCTATGGGTGGCTCCAAAAATCTACCCGATGAACTGTTTCATCTACTCGAATTAACTCTAGCCGATTTTCCCTCCATTTCACTTTTGGCAACTGATACACAGAACACTCTGCTATGTTTGAAATAAGAGAGGACACTTAGTCAATTTTTTGAAAATCCCCTTGATCACCTAGAAGACACCAAAAATGACACTTGGCGCCTTCCGCTTGATTCATCAAAGACACACGGCTCTTTCCACTCCCCTTTGGCTATGCCATAGTGTCATTAGGGGCATATATCAGACTCTTATAGACGGTGACATTTGGCAGCTTCCGTAGACTTTTGAAGTAACACCCGAGACCCACCGCCATTTCATATCTATCAATAGAGCTTGGTGATGATTCTCTCAGGTGTTGACATGTGGAGACATTCGTGGCTTTGAAGAAGATAAGTGGCATCTTCTACTTCTTCTATGGATGGATTAGAGGGGGACCCAAAGAGTGACACTTGGCAACATCCGTTGCTTTGTGGTGCATAAGCAAAATAAAATGATGCCTTTGTGCATTGAATGGAAAGCATTGGACTCATGGCTTCCTGAATGCTGACATGTGGTGGCTTGCGATTTTACTCCAAAAAGGTCTTTCAGGGCCTCCGCAACTACCACTTGGCACTTTTCATCTTCTCTACTACCTTATGGTGAAAGTATTTGAATGAAGTGCAGATGTTGATATGAGACGTGGATGCTGACATGTGGTGCATTCTGCTTAACTGCTACTAGGTATGTGGCATGATCCATAGTTCTCAAAGGTTACAAAAAGGTGACTCGAGGGATGCCAACTGTCGGCTTTGTCTCTCAAAAAGTGACACTTGGCAGCATCCTCTTAAACTAATACTTGAGAAAAAATGAGATAAAGGAAACAAGAAGGGGAAAAAGACCTACTCAGAGGGTGACACTTGGCAGCTTTTGTTGCATCTCAACACTTGGGCAAAATGAACTAGCCCTCTGCTTCAAAATTCTACCGCTTCACCTGAAGAACCAAAATTGCAGTGCTCAAATAAAAAATAATTAAATATGACGTAGAGTAGGAAATTACTCTACAGTTATTGGCGACCATCAAGGCTTTTGAGCCTGCTAAAAAAGAAATCGACTCCCGCTCGATCAAAATTTCTAAATTTATAGCTTCAAAAGAGCTATCTGGAAGATAGACCACTCATGGTCGGATAATCCTTGCTTGTTCTGCAACTCATCAAAAACCAAATCCAAGCTAATGAGATCCTTGTGCGAGAAGGTTTGCAGGACTTGGGCAGTGGCTTTCAGCTTGGATTCTAGTAGGAAAATAGGAATTAGAATAGTTTTAACCTCAGACATTGGAGAATCATCTCGCAAGCTCTAAAAAATTGTTTGATCCTTTGCCTAGCTAGCATCAATGGTTGGATTTGGTCCACCATCAGCACCATCCTCGCATCTAGAAATGGGGAAGGAAGGCCTGGTCACACTAGATCTTTAATGTGTTGCCTCATTTCACTGATGCCTTCTTTGATGACATCAAGACAGCTTCTGCAATTGGTTGCTGTGGCATTATGACTGAGCTCCTTGTTAACCCATTTTATGGTGGCCATTCTATCGAGAATCCCTGTGGCTACCAATGTTGCATCCCTTGAGTTATGGAGCTTCTCTAGTAAAGAATGAGAGTCTACGACTCTCTAAGAGATTGTGGCTAGAGTGCTCTGTACTGGATTCTCAACCATCTCACACAGCTACTATGCATGGCATAGGAAGGTGAAAAGTGGCCTAAGCTAGAGAATATCCAAAGAGATTCTCTCCCATGCTGACTTGTAGAGTTCCTTCACTAGCTACACCATTCTGACACCTCTTGGCCTATTGGCCAACTCAAATGCTAGTTACGTAGTCTGCTGCTGCTTTGCCTAGAGCTGGGCTTGAAAAGCCGCACCCTTGTTCTTTTTTTCCAGTAACCTTTGCTGTGATTGGGTAACCTGCAGTTGGAGTCCTTTGACTCTTCCCTTCAATGTTGTGTTTTCTCGTCTTAGAGCTGTTGCTGCATCCTTGGCAAGTACAAGCTCTACTTTCAAAGAATCATTTTGGGCCTAAATTACCCATTGAGTCTGGAGGGAAACAGTATCTTGCAACTATTTCTATAGACTAGCTATCTCATTGTCCTTTTGGTTTATTTGTTTGGCCAAACTATTGTAGTTTGCCTTTTTTATGGCTAGGTTAGCCTCCATCTTCTGCAGTCTCCTTGATATCCTCAAATAATCTTCTATGATCATAGAAGTGGATTCGGTCATGAGCTCAACTCTATCTTGAGGCCTGAATAGGGACATATCGATGGCCACTGCATTCATGGTGTAGTCTTCTAACTGCATTTGTTTGCTCGACTTGGCAATGTTGGGCGACAAATGGGTCACCGTCAGCTATTATTGAATGGGGTCAAATTGTGACCTCAAATGTGGCATCGATGGTGCTTTATTCACTTTACTCTTCTCTAATCAAACTTCTCTTGCCTTCCTTACGGCATCAGCCTATGTCTGGAAAGTGGAAGGGGACACAATATATCCCCCTGCGAAGGGAAATCCTTGTGGCAGGCCGTATTGGAGAGCCATTGGCTAGCTAGGGGTGAGTTGAAGGGGCATTTTTCTTGGAATGGAGGGGGAGAAATAGGGTAACGTTAAGGCTTGAGGCATCAAGGATGAAGTGAATTTCAAAATGGGAATGGTAGTAGTGGTGGGAGGTGTCATTTGGCTGGGTGGAGGCATGGATTGAGAGGGAGGAGGGGGAGTAATTCTTACATGAGGAGAAGTTGCAGTGCTCTACACTAGGCACTGTGAAGGCTGTTCTTCCTCTTCTGGGTCCAATTGGAACTGCACCCTTCTTCTCTTCTTGGGTGTTTCTAATGTTCCTACCATCTCTAAATCTCTTGTATAATAACTTGGTATGAACCTTTTGCAAGATAAAAACACGCTTGCTGCAACAAATTTCACTAGGTGCCATAATCACAATGAGCAAGATATTTTTGCAGGAATGCTTGAGAGTTTGTAAACTTTAAAATTTGCTAAGGGATTTTTATGGGCCTATCAAGTCCCAAATAGCATTAAATTAAGGTGATCATTAGCAAATCCTACTCAATCTTCAAAAAATAGCGAGGTGGACACATTATGCGGTGCAAGGTACCTTGGAGATTTCAAAAGATTTAGGGAAGCATTTATTGCAGCAAAAAATAAAGAATTAAAGAATTTCAAAGACGCTGACTTTGCGTTTAAAATGCTTATTTTAAAGGAAAAGTGGGAAAGGAAAAAACAACAAAACAAAGCAATGCAGGAATGGAAACTACCTAACTACATTAATTACAAATCCTTATTTTACTCTAGGATCAAAAATGAATGTTCCCACATCCTCTTTATGACAAGCCAACTTGCGTGGCCATACCAGTGATTGCAACGGATATGTCATTGATGGAATGTTCTCTACACTAGCCACACAGGTCTGCCTACACTCGAACGAGTCTGAGCAAAACATGTATTGAACACCTATGAACTCTTCTTGTCCTTGAATGCCCATCGAATACTGGTTCTTCATGTGGTCGGGTGTCATCAAGAAATCATGGGATATTGGTTCTTCATGCTATGCCTTTTGATATCCATTATCTTTCAGCACATCTTCTTCAAATTCCAGATTTATTTCATCATCATGCTCTTTGATGACTTCATCCTCTTGCAAGGATGAATTAAAAGGCTGGCATCTTTTCTGAATACTCATTTGAATCTCAAGGCTTTTTTCTTCATCTGAAACCAGCTTAGCACCTCCTATCTCAATGACTTGGTCAAGGGAGTGTCCATGTTCTTCCATATCCTCTTGTAGAGTGAGGAAAAAATCAGAAATGATCTCCTCCTCATCAGAAGTTTAAAAAAAGCTTGCGGCTTATCCTCTTGCTCATCAAAAGGAGAGTCTATGGTGATCTCCTCCTCCTCTGTACTGATGAAATCCTCTTGACTAGCCATGAATTGAACTCACTCCTTTGCAAATTTTTCAACTACTTCATCATCCTCTTTGGTCCAACTTAGAGACTCATCATCATGCTGAAAGATCTGGGGAGTGGTATAAGAAGTTTCTTCTGAATCGGGATCATAGGAATTTTCATGGAAGTGAGGAGCCTTTTGAAAAATTATGTGGGAGATTTGAGGAAGAAGTGAGGGTCTGGGGTCCTCCTGACTTGCTGCTAACATGGGCTCTGCATTATTAGGGAATTGACCTTGACAATTTTGACCTTGCCCATGAATAGGGGTGGCATATGCCTGATCTAGAATTTGTGGTGGTGGATATGAAGTTTGGTAGATTTGGTAAGGTTGGTTCTCATGAACGCCTAGCCTCTTTTCTATAAATGCAATCAAACCACATACTTCTAACATTTTGTATGTAAGCTCTTACCAATATGCCCTTTCAATGGGATCCCACTCACTTTTGATCAGGTCTATTACCTCCCTCACTTGATAGATGATCTGACAAGGAATTTATTGGCCACATCCCCTTCTGTTATCAAGCTCTAACACATATTTTTTAAATCCCAACAATGCTTTTTTGAAAGTGAAAATAAGGTTAGGTTCAACATGGGATGAGACAGATTGGGGGGACTGGGCATAAGACTGATGTGGCTCATAAAAATATGCATCTTCATTACTCGACATGATTTTAGGAGAAGCTTGTTCTTGATAAAACATATTTGAAGGAGAATAAGACTCATAGCTATGAGTTACAGAGTTATGCATACCAAAGGGATTTCTTGATGATACTACTTGATTGGCTGGTGACGCAGAGTCATTGTTGGTGTCGATAAAAACCTCCAAAGGTAGATTGGTTGAAGAATACACCAAAATTCTTCAACTCCTTGAAAGATTGGTCCCACCAGGCATGCCAAAAATTGTTGATGTCTTAAAATTGTGCTAGATCTTAATCAAAAACAATGGGAAGTTTCAAGCTGTGGGATAATGCGGCTTGAAAATAACCTCCAGATTTTAAAGAAGCTGGTCTCTTCTTTTGTATTGGGTGTTGGGGAAAAGGGATAGGAGACTAAACAAAAACATAAAATGCAAGAATTGAAACCTAACTATGGCGATGTGCCTGAGAGTAATCCTAATCTTAACCTGAGCACAGTGAAACTATTATGTGATTATATTACATTTAAGAGCAGACAAGTGCATGATCAATGCAAAAGATTGGAATAACAGAAACAGAGGCTCACAATAGGGGAGTTTTTTGCTGAGATACATGAATTGTCAACAAAGGCATAGTGTTCAATCTTCTTAATAAAATATTCCAATCACATTAGAGGCATAGAAGTCACTCACAATTATGTAGAACTTCAGACTCCAGAAAATGGGACAGAAGCAAATAACATTTCCAATCACAACACTATAAAATCTACATCATAGACTACTTTACAAATGACATAGATAACATCAACAAGGGCATAGTGTTCAATTTTCTTATTGAATTTTCCAGTCATACAAAAGATGTAGAAACACACATAGTCATATAAACCTTTCAACTTAGGGAAATGTAACAAAATCAAATGATATTATTGGTCAGAAACTCTAAAAGTCTAAAACTATGAGAATTTCCCCTCCTTTTTAGATTTTACAATTCTTCTTCTTTTATATCCCCAGATGTCTCCCTACACTTTCTTTCTCACGCAATCTTCTTCATCCTTTGATCATAGGGGACAAACAAACGGCACCTTCAATGCTGTGGGTGGCTCCAAAAATCTACCCGATGAACTATTTCATCTACTTGAATTAACTCCAGCCAATTTTCCCTCCATTTCACTTTTGGCAACCAATACACAGAACACTCTGGTATGTTTGAAATAGGAGAGGACACTTAGTCAATTTTCTAAAAATCCCCTTGATCACCTAGAAAACACTGAAAAATGACACTTGGCACCTTCCGCCTAATTCATCAATGACACGCGGCTCTTTCTGCTCCCCTTTGGTTTTGCCATAGTATCATTAGGGGCATATATCAGACTCTTACTAATGGTGACATTTGGTAGCTTCCATAGACTTTTGAATTAACACCCGGGACCCACTGCCATTTCATATTTGTCAATAGAGCTTGGTGATGATTCTCTCAGGCATTGACATGTGGAGACTTCTGTGGCTTCGAGGAAGATAAGTGGCATCTTCCACTTCTTCTATGGATGGAGTAGAGGGGGACCCAGAGAGTGACACTTGGTAGCATCCACTACTTTGTGGTGAATAAGCAAAATAAAATGATGCCTTTGTGCGTTGAATGGAAAGCATTGGACTCATGGCTTCTTGAATGCCAACACATGGTGGCTTGCAATTTTACTCCAAAAAGGTCTTTCATGGCCTCTGTAACTGCCACTTGGCACTTTCTATCTTCTCTACTACCTTATGGTGAAAGTCTTTGAATGAAGTGTGGACGCTGATATGAGACATGGATGCTGACACGTGGTGCATTCTGCTTAACTGCTACTGGGTATGTGGCACGATCCATGGTTCTCGAAGGTTACAAAAAGGTGTCTCGAGGGATGCCAACTATTGGTTTTGTCTCCTGGAAAGCGACACTTGGTAGCATCTGCTTGAACTAATACTGAGGCAAAAATGAGATGAAGGAAACAAGAAGGGGAAAAAGACGTGCTCGGAGGGCAACACATGGCAGCTTCCGCTGCATCTCAACACTTGGGCAAAATGAATCGTCCCTCTGCTTCAAAATTCTACCGCTTTGCTCGAAGAACCAAAATTGCAGTGCTCGAATCAAAAATAATTAAATACGATGTAGAGTAGGAAATTACTCTACAGGGCTATAAACAACATCTCCATGAAATTTTTTGAGCATTGTTGACTTTATGAATACCTTCACTAAATACACAAACTTATTGGTTCATTCATATCTGCATGACGTGCAATGATGTTATGGATTCTCTTAAGCTATAATATTCATGTTTCTCTTTACAAATGATTAAATGACACACCATAACTTTACCAAGACATCTATGGATGCATCATAACTTCTTCTTTGTCTTTACTAATATGCATATATGCCATATACTCTCCAAATTATCAATTTGATCACTTTGTCATTAATGCACTAGGAATCATGACCAAGATTTGACATCAACGACAATCATTAAATTCTTAGACAAATAAAGAGACTATTTCCAACATAAATATGTTGATAAGAGGCATGAATCCATATCCGTTTGTTTCTAACTGTTTTTGCTTTTCTACATTCAGAAGATGAAATAAACTAAGATAATGGTCAGGGGTTAGATGATACCCAGATGAAGTTTGCACACCGTATCTAGATGATTGAAGGAGCTCCTCTTTGCTATGGAGGATGACACCTGTAGAGAGAAAGAGACTGATTCCTTGCAATCTGTCTTCCACAGTTGCCGATGCCGGTTAGTCTGTCGTCATTGGTTGTCAATGTTGCTGACGCTGGTTAGTCTACCGTCATTGGTTTGTCAATATGCCGATGTCAGTTATGCCACCGATGTTGATAGGGGCAGTGGACTTTTGGATGGGTCTTAGGTTGTGTCTTTGGTCGATAGAATGGTTTGTGGTAGTCAGAGGGTCTGTGCAGGGTTGCTAGACAATGGACAGGGTCTTAGGAGGGAAAAGGGGTAGAGGATGGGTTGTCAAAAGGGGGAAGGATATGAAGAAGGCCTCTCAGCCTTTTTAGGAAGAAGTCAGGTCAGGTCTGGTTGATAGCTGAGTCTGGTTGATAATATTACTTAAAAATAGTAACTAGAGAACCAATTACTAATACATTCTAAATAATGAAATGAAATAAAAGAGAGATGCTTAGCTCTGGTTTGTTGAAGAAAGAGTGTAGAAGGCTTGTTGCTGATGCGGCTGATGTAGACTTCCTGCAATGTTCTTAACCCAAAGTCTGGAGTTATTTTTGCAGAGTGCCTATAGCCTGTGATGCTTGGTGTATACATTGTTGGTAGACTTTGAGATGTTCTACTGCTTAAATATGTGTATGATTTAGTTGTTCCAATTGATGTAAGCATTTTTCATGATATTGATCATTAGTGATAATACCCCTGAGAGAGATATGAAAGGATGGGATTTCTAATTATAATGGTACAATTGTTTTGGTATCATAGATGGGTGAAAAAGGAGTAGCTCATATGGGTTTGCAAATGCTTGTGTGATAAGCCCATAGTTCAAAGACCAATTTGTTGTGCCAATCATCACCAAATTTTGTCATAGTTTTACTTAGAGTTCTATTGATGGTTTTGTTAGTAGCTTATACTTGACCATTACCTTATGGATAGTAAGGGGTTGAATAGTGTGTTTGATTTTATATTTTAGAAACATAATTTCTTGATAGTTTTGTTTTTAAAAGATGTTCCATTATTAGAAATGATTGATGCAGGTAATCTAAAGTGTAAAATAATATGAATCATGAGAAAACTACAAATGTCTTCACCTATGGCGGTTTGGAGTGGAATATCTTCTACCAATTTGGTGAAATATTATGTGGTTATGATAATGAACTTATGTCCATCAGCTGATTCTAGGTTTATTTTACCAATAAGATCAAATCCCTGTAACATAAATAACCAAGGAGAAGCAATTGGTTGTAGTTGTTATGATGGTGCATTTTGTAGGTTACTATGCCATTGACCTTTCATAGAGTTTTGGATATTTTAAACATTCTTCTTCCATAGTAGGCTAGTAGTATCCTTGTTGAAGTAATTTGTGTGACATGGATTTTCCACTAAAATGACCACCCCATTCACTATCATGTATTTGTGCAAGAGCAACTTTAATTTATTTTATATTTAAGCATTAGATTAATTGTAAATCAAAAGATCATTTAAAAATATCACCACCAATTATTACATATCAAATTACTTATTTTTGTAATTTACATTTTTTCATTCAAGAGAAAGCTTCTAGTGTAGTAGATTTGTTTAACTAGTTATAAATATTAGAGAACCATTCCAGAGATGTAGAACTACATGTAGTGGCTAAAACAAAGAGTGCTACTAATGAAAATTTGATATGGATGGTGACTGTAGACTTTTATTCATGAAGATTACCTGAACATCATTGATGTCAATACGGATCAAGGATGTAACACTTGCCATGGCATTGATATGGTGATTGTATTTTCTTTGTATGCTACCAATGGAGAAGTAATCAAATTGTGCTGATAATCATTGTACCATATTTTTGTATGGGATGAGATGTTCTTCTTTTGTTTGGTATACATTGTTGACTTGGTTGATGACTAGTTGGGAATCACCAAAGACCATAATGGATTTGATTTGGAGTGACTAGGTGATGAAGAGACCTAATATAAGTGCTTCATACTCTGTTATATTGTTTGTACAAGAAAAACTTAAGAAATATGTGATAGGTACTATGTGACCAAAAGGGTTGATAAAAATGATGCCTACTCCTGTACCTGACATGCATCAAGAGCCATCAAAGAACATGGTCTAGGTGTCTAAATGAGTACAATAGGTTTTAAAATCATCTCAAAATTTGTCATTGATTAGACTTGTATCTGGGAGAGGTTCTACTGCCAAGTAATCTATAATGATTTGACCTTTGGTTAATCTTTAGAAGACTATATTTAAGTCAAATTTAGTTAATAACATGAACCATTTTGCTATTCTACTAGAGAGGTATGGTTTCACCATTAAATATTTTAAAGTGTCTACTTTAGTGATAACTTGAGTTTCATTATGGACCATGTAGTGCCTGAGCTTTTATGTAGTGAAGACTAATGCTAGGCACAATTTTTCTATTATAGTATAGTTTTTATCATAATCAACCAACATGTGATTGATGTAGTACACTGCTTGTTCAAAATGTTGATCATTGTTTTGTGATAATAATGCTCCTAAGGCATAATCTATCATAGAGATCTATAGTAAGAAAGGCCTATCTGGCGTAGGTGGGACTAAAATAGGTAGATTAAGGAGATATTTCTTGATTGCATTGAAGCTATCTTGGCAAGCTTAGTTCTAGACAAATTTTGTATCTTTTTTTAATAATTGAGTGAATGATTAGGTTTTATTTATGAATTGGGCTACAAAATGATGAATTTCTTGAATTTTGCTTTACAAAGATCTTCGTTAGTTGAGGTTTGTGGGGGGGGGGGGGAATGTCAATAATTTCTTTGAATTTTTTAGGATCCACTTCAATGCCTCATTGTGAAATAATAAAGCCCAGTAGTTTGCCTAATGTGACTCCAAAAACACATTTCTAAGGGTTGAGATAGACATTATAATGTCATAATCTTTGAAAATTTTGCATAAATCAAGAGCGCGATGCTTTCATTATTTAGATTTTGATAATATATCATCAATGTAATCTTTTATAGTATGGTGAATCAAGTCATGGTACATTGATATGTAGTTCTGGCATTTATTAATCTAAAGGGTATAAAAATGTGCCCCAAGGGGTGGCGAAGGATGTTTTTTTATTAATCTTCTTCAATGATTTTGATTTGATTATATCCAATAAAGCCATCCATGAATGATAAAATTTTGTAATCGATAATGGAATCTATGATCATGTTGATATTGGGTAAAGGGAAATCATCTTTAGGACATGCTTTATTTAGATCTCATGAATCAAAGTAGCATCAAATTTGACCATTAGGTTTAATGATGGGGACGATATTAGAAACCCACTCAGGGTATGTTACTGGGTGGATGAAACTAGCATCTAAGAGGCATTGAATTTCATCTTTGACTAATATATAACTTCGTCAATATTCTTACTTAGTTATTCTTGCCACATGCAAATTTAGCTAAGTATGGGAAAATAATGTCAAACTGCTTAGGAACCCAAATTTACACTTGCATATATTTTGTTGTGCTTAGTTACATGACATAATATTTAGTGAATATTAATTAATAAAAATAAAAAAATAAACCCATGTAACCATTTCCTCCTAAAATCTCCATGCATGCAAATGTTTACGTCATCAACAAAATTATTTGACTCGATTTGAACATAGAAAACATTGTCAAAATGCCTGAGAGCCCAAATTTTCACCCACATATCTTTCAAAAGACTTAATCACATGAATTTAGACTTAAAATATTGTAACTTTGGACTAATGTGATCACAACCATATAACCAACTCCCCTTGACTCATCCACATGTGGTAATAATGGCATTAGTAAAATACCTATTAAAATTTTCTACCACTAAACCCAAAATGTCCAGATGAAAACTATGGAATATGAGATGAATTCCAATCATGTATACAAGTACTCAAAGCATATAAAACTTATTATTTTACCTATTATACATTATCAATACACCATATTCATTTTTGAACACATCTAACCATGCCAAAACTAAAGATCAACCAATCATACTTCAATGCACACTAGGACAAACACATTACACACTTTGTCATTGTCATTCAGACCATCAAGACACTTCATCCACTCACCTAGAAACCTTAATTACATAATTGAAAAATCTCTAACACTAATGGCTTCATACTATACTTTAAGAACAGAGCTTGATGTGTTTGTAATCAAGTGTGAACATAGTAAATATATGGAACCCTAGTTTAATTCATTATATATAAATGTCATCTAAAATATATGAAAAGTTATTTAAGCTATTGAATTGTGTCAAAAAAAATATAGAGACATAGAGGAGTAGAGTGAGAGAGATGAATTATGTTGAATATAGACATATCTAGACACAACGACAGAGGGGTAGAGAGGAAGAAAGGCATAAACAAAATGTGTAGAGTATGGTCTATTATATATTAGAATTATAATAAAGAATAGAGATTTGGATTCATGTATGAATCTATTTTTTAAGCTAGATTTTTAGCTCCATAGAAGAATTTGATAGGTTAGTGCCATCAAATAAAGTGAGTTGATGCTCAGATGAGGGAGTAAGTTTTTCCTTAGAGTTGAAGCTCTTAAATCAGGGGATGGGTTTTACATCAAGTACAAGGGAATTCAATGAACTACAATAGATGTGTCGATTCTGGGCATGTCAGAGTAAGACCAAGAAAATAGTTTGGGAAATTGTATTAAATTTTGTCAAATGTTCATGTCTTCTTCTTTTCATAAATTAGTGGCTAATAGGACAATTTTAGGATCCTAATTAGTTTCAGAGTTAAAATTTACTATTTACTCATTAATTAATGTGGATCAATTAAGTACATATGGGATTGTGGGGATGGTGTCACCTATGTTCTTTGGTATGTCTTGAGAGGATTCTAAATTTTCTCTGAAATATGCATGTGTGTGTGTGATATGGGAATCTATTTTTATGGTAGTAGGTTGGGAGATCATCATAAGATTTTAGAAATTGTAAAAGGGATTAATCATTAGAAAACTCATTGAATGCTACCATATTTGGGGAAACAATATCATCAATGAGGTCAGGGTAGACCAAGGAAAGCATGGAGACATGATGGATATTATGGTCTATCGATGTACTAGATGGGAAAAATTTGATATAATTTGAGGTATTAGTCAAAGGTTTTTTATTAAGGGATGTAGGATAATATCCCAATCCTTGGTTCCCATGTTTTGAGGATGCCATAATTGGATCAATAATTCCTTGCTCATGTTTTCCAAGACCTTTACCTTGATATCCCATCTTATTAAGATATTTGAGTGCAAAAGGTAATGTGAATTGGTGGGTTGAGGTGGGGGCTATGTTAGGACCTATAATGGGATAATGGGATGATGTGTCTGAGGGTACACTATGTGTAATAGGTTGTGTGGATATAGTATCAGGGTTGAAGTGTGGAATGTAATGTTGTTGTGGTTCAACAACTTGGCAATATTTGAAAGGTTCATTGTCTATGGGACATGTGTATATATAGCCCTTGTGATTGAATATTATGCAAGCATCGAGTGTATAAGAGAATGCATGTATGTCATGAATATATGGTCAACCAAGTAGTAAATTATAGTTAAGTTCATTTGGTATTACTTGGAAAGTAGTTAAGAGTGTTTTAGGCCCCAAAGTTAGGTTGAGCATTATTTGACCCAAAAATTTTCTTGGTGTGTTTTCAAAACCTCAAATATGAATGTTAGAGTGATCTAAATATTGTGGTTGTATGTTAAGATGTTTTAGAAATGAAATGTTGTATATATTTAGAATAGACATGTTGTCAACTAATACTCTTTTTACTCCTACATCATTGATTCTTAGTTGAATATATAAAGGTAAACATTGTTTTATGATGTGTTATGGAGGCAAATCCTCTTTCTCAAAGGAGATATGCTCTTTTTTATATTGCATTATATTGAGGATCGATGCAACATAAGTTGGCTCTATAGAAGTAGAAATTATAGTGTTACAAAGGGCTACATATAGTACATCTTTGTAGATATCTGAATGTTGGAGGAGCTCAAGAACTAAGACTATATCTAGGAGGGCACCATTTTGAGTGACAAAGCTATGGCCATGGGTGTAACCAATTTTACTATCTTCGTAAAATTGGGTGATAACATGTACCAATTGATCTACTCTATGCATAGAGTTGGTAGTAGGTGTGGGATGTGTGTTAGATATACCAAGTGTGGAGGAAGGAAGGAGGGATGTAAACCATAGTTATTTCTTATGTCTAGTGGCAGGAGGAAAGGACTCAAGAGTGACCAATGAATTCCATGTTGCTATGTAGAGATCATAAAGATGAAATGGTATGCATGAGATCATATCTAGGAATGGTATACCAATATATGTAAAAATATCTTTATAGTGTTACAAAGGGCTAGTATACATTGTTGGTAGACTTTGAGATGTTCTACTGCTTAAATATGTGTATGATTTAGTTGTTCCAATTGATGTAAGCATTTTTCATGATATTGATCATTAGTGATAATACCCCTGAGAGAAATATGAAGGGGTGGGATTTCTAATTATAATGGTATAATTGTTTTGGTATCATAGATGGATGAAATAGGAGTAGCTCATATGGGTTTGTAAATGATTGTGTGATAAGCCCATAGTGCAAAGACCAGTTTGTTGTGCCAATCATCACCAAATTTTGTCATAGTTTTGCTTAGAGTGCTATTGATGGTTTTGTTAGTAGCTTATACTTGACCATTACCTTATGGATAGTAAGGGGTTGAATAGTGTGTTTGATTTTATATTTTAGGCATAATTTCTTGATAGTTTTGTTTTTAAAAGATGTTCCATTATTAGAAATGATTGATGCAGGTAATCTAAAGTGTGAAATAATATGAATCATGAGAAAACTACAAATGTCTTCACCTGTGGTGGTTTGGAGTGGAATATCTTTTACCCATTTGGTGAAATATTATGTGGTTATGATAATGAACTTATGTCCATCAGCTGATTCTAGGTTTATTTTACCAATAAGATCAAATCCCTGTAACATAAATAACCAAGGAGAAGCAATTGGTTGTAGTTGTTATGATGGTGCATTTTGTAGGTTGCTATGCCATTGACCTTTTTCACAGAGTTTTGGATATTGTAAACATTCTTCTTCCATAGTAGGCTAGTAGTATCCTTGTTGAAGTAATTTGTGTGACATGGATTTTCCACTAAAATGACCACCACATTCACTATCATGTATTTGTGCAAGAGAAACTTTAATTTATTTTATATTTAAGCATTAGATTAATTGTAAAACAAAAGATCATTTAAAAATATCACCACCAATTATTACATATCAAATTACTTATTTTTGTAATTTACATTTTTTCATTCAAGAGAAAGCTTCTAGTGTAGTAGATTTGTTTAACTAGTTATAAATATTAGAGAACCATTCCAGAGATATAGAACTACACGTAGTGGATAAAACAAAGAGTGCTACTAAATAAAAATTTGATATGGATGGTGACTGTAGTCTTTTATTCAGGAAGATTGCCTGATCATCATTAATGTCAATATGGATCAAGGATGTAGAACTTGCCATGGCATTGATATGGTGATTGTCTTTTCTTTGTATGCTACCAATGGAGAAGTAATCAAATTGTGTTGATAATCATTGTACCATATTTTTGTATGGGATGAGATGTTCTTCTTTTGTTTGGTATACATTGTTGACTTGGTTGATGACTAGTTGGGAATCACCAAAGACCATAATGGATTTGATTTGGAGTGACTAGGTGATGAAGAGACCTAATATAAGTGCTTCATACTCTGTTATATTGTTTTGTACAAGAAAAACTTAAGAAATATGTGATAGGTACTATGTGACCAAAAGGGTTGATAAAAATGATGCCTACTCCTCTACCTGACATGCATCGAGAGCCATCAAAGAACATGGTGTAGGTGTCTAAATGAGTACAATAGGTTTTAAAATCATCTCAAAATCTGTCATTGATTAGACTTGTATCTGGGAGAGGTTCTACTGCCAAGTAATCTATAATGATTTGGCCTTTGGTTAATCTTTAGAAGACTATATTTAAGTCAAATTTAGTTAATAACATGAACCATTTTGCTATTCTACTAGAGAGGTATGGTTTTACCATTAAATATTTTAAAGTGTCTACTTTAGTGATAACTTGAGTTTCATTATGAACCATGTAGTGCCTGAGCTTTTATGTAGTGAAGACTAATGCTAGGCACAATTTTTCTATTATAGGATAGTTTTTATCATAATCAACCAACATGTGATTGATGTAGTACACTGCTTGTTCAAAATGTTGATCATTGTTTTGTGATAATAATGCTCCTAAGGCATGATCTATCATAGAGATCTATAGTAAGAAAGGCCTATCTGGCGTAGGTGGGACTAAAATAGGTAGATTAAGGAGATATTTCTTGATTGCATTGAAGCTATCTTGGCAAGCTTAGTTCTAGAAAAATTTTGTATCTTTTTTTAATAATTGATTGAATGATTAGGTTTTATTTATGAATTGGGCTACAAAATGATGAATTTCTTGAATTTTGCTTTACAAAGATCTTAGTTAGTTGAGGTTTGTGGGGGGGGCATGTCAATAATTGCTTTGAATTTTTTAGGATCCACTTCAATGCCTCATTGTGAAATAATAAAGCCTAGTAGTTTGCCTAATGTGACACCAAAAACATATTTCTAAGGGTTGAGGTAGGCATTATAATGTCATAATCTTTGAAAATTTTGCATAAATCAAGAGCATTATGCTCTCATTCTTTAGATTTTGATAATATATCATCAACGTAATCTTTGATAGTATGGTGAATCAAGTCATGAAAGATATGTGTCATGGTACATTGATATGTAGTTCTGGCATTTATTAATCTAAAGGGTATAAAAATATATAAAAATGTGCCCCAAGGGGTGGTGAAGGATGTTTTTTTAATTAATCTTCTTCAATGATTTTGATTTGATTATATCCAACAAAGCCATCCATGAATGATAACATTTTGTAATCGATTATGGAATCTATGATCATGTCGATATTGGGTAAAGGGAAATCATCTTTAGGACATGCTTTATTTAGATCTCATGAATCAAAGTAGCATCAAATTTGACCATTAGGTTTAATGATGGGGACAATATTAGAAACCCACTCAGGGTATGCTACTGGGTGGATGAAACTAGCATCTAAGAGGCATTGAACTTTGTCTTTGACTAATATATAACTTCGTCAATATTCTTACTTAGTTATTCTTGCCACATGAAAATTTGGCTAAGTATGTGAAAATAATGTCAAACTGCTTAGGAACCCAAAAAATAAAAAACTAAAAAATCTTCATCCTATTAATTTCATAACACTATTTAGAGTATCAGAGGACTCCCAGAGGACTTACAATATCTCTCGATCTGTATCCCTATTGATCCTTAAAATTTATTTAGAGACCTAAAATTCCATTCCCTATGTTTTCTTCCTTGAGGTCCCATATACTGATTCCACTCCTAATTCTCACAAATCTCAAATTTTCCTTTTTTTGGGTTTTTCCATAACTTCTATTATTGTCCATTTTCATTAAAATGTTTCCACAGTGTTCATCTCCCCTTTCTGCTCCTTTGTCCCTCTTTGAAAATTTTTCCAATTTTTCCATTTTCACTCCTAAAATTTCCATCACCTTCATCAATCATACTCCCACTATGCAAAAACATTAGTAAAAGTCCATTTACCCCTTCCAATTTTTCCCAAATTAAAAAATTTCCTTACTAAACATGTCTTAACTCTAGTTTTCCTACCCATTCAAAAAAAAATTGTTATTTAGGTCATGGCAGTAACCCGAATAGGAGCAAAAATGTGAAGGATGAAATTGCCACCCTCAAAATCTACATCAAAGATCTTGATGAAAAAAATTCCTAGCCTCATTATTCAACATACCACCATGAATAACAGACAATATCTAAAGTCCTCTTTAGACATTGGATTTTTTTCTTCTAGAAATTTTCATGGGCTAAAGCTTAATTTTCCTCAATTCAATAGTGTAGTTCCAATTGGATGGATCTATCAAGAAGAATAATATTTTAGTTTGTATAATACTTTTGATGTCAACAAGGTCCCACTTGCATCCTTTCATTTGGAACATGAATCTCTTCAATGGTATTGTTGGTATACCAGGTCTCATGATGAGCCCATATGGACCAATTTTTGCACCCTTATTTTATAATGGTTTGGCCTTAGTGATTTTGATGACTTCATTGGAGAACTCACTAATTTTTTCCAAATAAGAAACATGAGAGTATCAAATAGAATTTGAAAAACTAGCCAATCACATAGAGGGATTGTCTGATGAGTTCTTCAGGTGTTACTTTGTTAGTGGATTGAAGGATGCAATTTAATCAGAGGTCAAAATGTTTTGGCACAACATAATGATGAAAACCCTAGGGTTAGCTAAGTTGGTAGAGGATAATATCACAACTCAGTAGTGATTCAAATCCAATTTTTATCCATTCAAAAATACAACTCCATAATGATATCAAATAATGTCAGTCCCCTAGAATGACTCGTATCAAGCATTTGACAAAATTAAAAATGTGAGCTTGGAGAGAAAAAGGACTATGCTATAATTTTGATGACAAATTCACTTGGGGACGTTGATGTGTAGAGAAAAAGCTCTACCTAGTAGATGTGGATTCTCTAATTAAAATTAAAGTTTTTGAAGATGCTTAGGATATAGTGAATGATCTAGAAGAAGCTCCATCGATGGTAGAACCTACTTCTCAAGAAGACCAACCATAGATCTCTCTCCATGGCTTGGCAAGAGTCACCACCCCATAAACCATGTAGGTTAGGGTTTACTTTAAAAATATCCCTCTCACAATACTCATTGATTCAAGTAACACTTATAACTTCATTGACCCTTAGATAACCAAACAGGCTAATTGTTTTATCCATTCTTGCTTTAACTTTGAAGTCATGATTTCCAATAGGGGCACATTACCTTGTAAAGGGAGAAGTCACAATGTGCGTATCTCTATTTGAGATTATAACTTACACTCTAAAATTTTTGCCTTGCCCTTAGGTGTATGATATGTTATCTTAGAAGCCCAATGGTTATGCACACTTGGACCCATATTATGTTATTTTATTGAAATTTGGATGTAGTTTTTAGACAAAGAATAACAATAGACATTGAAATGCTTACAACTAGGGTCTTTCAGCATCATAATTTCACATCACATGAAAAATATTATTAATAATAATTCACATAGCATCATTGCCCAACTTTATTCCATTCAAATGTAGCCATCAATGGTCTCCACTATTCCTTCTGATCTGTAAACCATTCTGTAGAGTTATGCATGTGTCTTTCTTGAACCAGTGGGATTGCCACCTTCATGGCTAGAGGACCACCATATTCAGACCCTTCCTAGAAGTGTTCCTTCCAAAATTATTCCTTATTGCTACTCATTTCAGTAAAATATTGAGTTCAAGATACTCATTCAGGACTTATTAATGTAAGGCATTATTCACCCCAATAACATCCCATATTCTTCCTCATTTCTCCTTGTCTAAAAAAAATATGGGTCATGGTAGTTCTACATTGAATTCCATGCACTTAATCACATCACAATCAAGGATAAGTTCTTGATCCTTGTTCTTGATGAGATTCATGGTGCTTATTTTTTCTCCAGGTTAGGTCTCTACTTTGGATATCACCAGAGCCAGCTTCATGAGGATGATATCCTAAAGATAGATTTTCATATGCATGACAGCCACTATGAGTTTTTATTCATGCCCTTTGGCCTCACTAATGCTCCTTTAACATTATAGTCCTTGATGAATAAAATATTCTGGCATTACCTATAGGAATTCATTCTAGTCTTCTTTAATGATATCCTCATCCAAAGGAGAACATGGCCTAAGCATCTCCAATATCTAGAGATCATACTACAACTTCTCTTTGATCATCATCTATGTGAAAATAGTCTAAATGTGATTTTGGCTAAGATAAAGTGGAGTAGCTCAGGCATATTATTTCAACCTAAGAGGTTTAAGTAGATCCCATTAAAATAGCTACCATGATAAATTGGCCTCATCTTCAGACACTTAAGAGCCTTTATGATTTTTTAGGGCTGACTAGATACTATCATAATTTTGTCAAGGATTATGGAAAGATTTTATCTCCCCTCATATTTATGTTGAAAAAGTATGGATTTACATAGACATAAGATACTGAGTCTGAATTTGAATAATTTAAATAAGCTATGTGTACTACACCTATTCTAGCTATGTTAGATTTTGCCAAGACCTTCACTATTGAGAGAGATGCTTGTGGTAATGGCCTTGGTACCATTCTCCTCTAAGAAGGATGATTGATTATGTTCACTATAAAATCCCTTTCTGCCAAGAATTTAGTGCTCTCTACTTATGAGAAGGAAATGATGGACATTTTTCATGCATTACTTAAGTGGTGGCCATACCTACTAGGGAATCATTTTTGCATCAAATTTCATCACCAAAGTTTGAAATATTTCTTAGAATTATGGGTCTCTACCCCATCACAATAGAAATGGGTTATAAAACTCATGGGTTATGACTATGAGATCACTTACAAGAAGGTAAGGACAATATTTTGGCTAATTCTCTATCTCACACATTTGTGAACCAAACTTCACTTTTATCTATTTCAATGCCTATTTTGAATTGGTTGGATGTTGTACAATAGGGGTATGTTAATGAATCCTCATTATCTAAAATAATTCAATAGTTGGCCACTAATCCCTTTGTAGTACCACATTATTCTTGGGATGGTGCTTCTATATGATACAAGGGTTTTCTAGTGCTTCCCTATAGCACAAATATTCAATAGGATATCTTCTATGAACTCCATGATTCTCCATCTATAGGGCACTCAGGGTTTCTCAAAACTTATGAAAGGGAACTTCACAACTTCTTTTAGAAGGGAATGAAAAAAGAAATTCAATAGATGGTCATTAAATGTGATATATACCAATACAAGAAGGGTGAAACAACACTCATTCGTGTGTTACTCAAACCCATGCCCATCCTTACTAGGATTTGGATAGATATTTCTATGGATTTCACTAAGGGGCACCTTGAATTTGAAGGGAAAATATTTATCTTGGTTGTGGTTGATCACCTCTCCAAATATAGTAATTTTTATGCCCTCATCCATCTATATACCACCTCCCTAGTCAAAGTAATTTTCTTGGACTAGATTTTCCATCCTCATGGCATTCCTTCTTCCATTAGCTCAGATCAAGATGCAACCTTTAGTAGCCATTTTTGGATAAAAATATTTTGATACACTAGCACCCAACTAAAGATGAGTTGTAGATATCATCCATAAATGGATGACCAAACTAAAATTTTCAATAAATGCTTGGAAACTTTCCTTCGTTGATTCACCTTAGAACAACAACATTAGTGGGCAAAGTGTCTCCCTCTTGCCTAATGGTGCTACAATACCTCCTACCATAATTCAACTAAAATGACTCCATATGAAGTAGTCTATGGGCAAGTACCACAAGTGATCCTTCCATATACCCCCAGTAGTTTAGTAGTTGAAGTGGTTGACATGCTTCTCTAAGCCTAGGATCATATCCTCAACACCCTATGAGACAATATTCATATCACACAAAATATAATGAAAAAATAGGATGATTAGCACCATTCTAAGTGCACCTTTCAAGTAGGTGATATGGTTTTTATTCACCTACATCCATACAAGTAATCCTGTTTAAAACTCAAAGGGCATGATAAGATAGCTCACAAGTTATATGGGCCATATAAGGTTCTCCATAAGATTGGGTTGGTTTCTTATAATTTGGAGATCCCACCTTCTTCTTGAGTTCATCCATTATTTCATGTCTCTTGTCTAAAGAAAGTTATTAGCACAAACATCAGAGTGCAGACTATTTTACCAAAACTTGATAAATAAGGATCCATCCTTCTTGAGTTAGAGGTAATCTTGGATAGGCACACATAACAACTTCACTCCCACTCCATCATAAAGGTATTAATTCAATGGCACAAAATGACATTATAGGATGTAATATGGGAGCCACATTTTTAGATTCAATACCAATTCCCACTTCTAAAGTTTTGAGGATAAAGTTTTTTCAAAGAGGGGATGTTAGTAACCCATGTGACCCCTTCTCTTTACATTGTTAGTATATTAGTTGTTATGGATGTATATGCTTTATAAGTCATCTTGTGAGCATTTTTTTTATCCCACATTCATGGGAAGTAGTAGTTGCCTAAATTAGACTTAGTATATAAGTAAGTGTTGAGGCCAATAAAAACATCCACAAATTTATTATATTGATCTTGCTCAAAGGAGGTTACCCCCATGAAGTGGCCTGTGATCAATATAATCTAATCAAGTGCTCTGCTAATTATATAAATCTATTAATTCATGTTAATAATTATATAAACTTGTTATTTCATGAATTTTTATTAATTGTTGTGGGAGGATCCTCTCACTCTCCATCCCTTTTGATAACCTTTGAACATAAATTGTCTTTTTCATTTCCATATAATCATCTAACAATGAAGGTCTATTCTTGTTATGCCATTTTTGGATGTAAAGCTATTTGGAAATTAGAATCTTGTAGAAAACATTTAATGTTTGAAATGAACAAATACCAAAAATGGATGCTTATAAACATCATGTTCATCTAGTCACACATCCATTCTCTTTTTCAAGGTTCTACCCCTAGGACAGGGCTACAAAATAGGATGCATTTGGACTCATCTAGACTTATGTCACATCATCATTTGGTGATAGCAAAAGTGACTAGGACCCTATTTTAGTACTTTTAGGGAATTTATCCCCAAACTAAGTTTTTCAACTATGCATATGGTTCTTAAATTTTTATTGATACTCTATTACTTCACCATGTATTTTATGATATCTACAACATCATAAGACCTCAAGAAAGGTCTCAAAACATGTTCCAACATCTTTGAGCGATAATTTCTAATCTCTGTAGGTGCCACTTGTAGGTGGATATTATAATATACAAGTAGTGGGAAGAGACATGAGAAATATACATGAAGTATGGGCTTGTAATCAATCTTAGAACTTCTCAAAATTTATCAAATTGATCGTATTCACCTTAAATGGCTTGAAACATGCTTCAATATTCCCACTGCAACATTTTTGACTTCTTGTAGGTGTTCATACATGTTGTATGGTTGTGTGTGCATTTTGCATTGACTATCACAACCTTTTATGTGTTATTTTGAGAGTTTGGTTTAATAAATAATTATATATAAATATTTTAAACAACTTTGGAATATTAATATAATTTTCATTAACATTCTCACACTTCAAGACACCATGATTATAGATAAAACTTGTAAAAAGCTGACTATGTATCACATTTTGACTGTAAGCTTCATTATATTAGCTTGTGAGATTGTTATTAGAAGGGGATGGGATCAAGGATAAATTATAGACATTAAAAAACAATACCTCATTCTCATTTGAAACCACTATAAATAAAAAAACATTCAAGTGTTGAAAACTAACTGCAAGTCCACTAGTGACATTAACCTGCAACCTAAACTATTTGAATCATGAAATAAAATATAAACATCCAAACCAAAATTTAAAAAAAAAAACATTAAAGGATTAATTTCACATCCTATAGAATCAATTTTTACAACTATATTATATAGACTAGCTCATATAGAAGCAAAACTTAGACGGTGTGGGGATTAGCATGCAAAACTAGACAATCAAATTATTAAGAATGGTTCATGAAGTATAGGAAACCATTATTGAAACTAAAAAAATAAAAATGAATCATACAAATTATAATATCTAACACCAATATCATTTGACCTATAAGTCTTCCTACTAGTTGTACCATCAAAAGACCTATTAACTAGTTTTGTTTGCCTAGTGGAGTGATGGAGAAGAGAAATGGTTTTGGCCCATTTTTGGAACTTAAAAAGTATTTAAAGCATGGAAATGGATTTATATAAATTTAATATCCATTAAATAATATTTTACCACGTGCCACTCTCATCTATAGTTTGTATAACTACCAAAACCTCCTTTTTCACTTATTTTCTAGATATCAGTCACCACCTACAAGTTTTTCAATTAAAAACTAACATGTATGAAGAGAATAACATGAGGGAAATTTATAAATATTTTATAACACTTGGAAACATTATAAAACCATACCACTTTCATTTATGACCTATATATAACCTCTAAGTAGCATAAAATGACACAAGGACTAAATGTGACCATGACCAATGCTAATAGCATATTGAATCACATCAAATGATCTATGACACACCTTATGACAATATAATATACCAATAAATCAAGTTTTATATTGTAGGTTGTTAACCTCTTTTGACTTGTGGTTGAAATATTCAACATTCTTTATAATTTCCTAAGGGTGGTATGCTTGCTATGCCAAGACTAGTAGCTTAATCCTTCCCATTAGGCCATAAATTTACCTATACACTAGTTTGACATACAAATTGCCTTTTAAACCATAAAAAACACAAGGAAAAAATACACAATCAAGGCACACCAAAGGAAAACACACATGTGTTCTCAGGAACACATATGGACCACAACACAACTAAAAGAAAGACACACACACACCTAATATATTATTACAAGACTGGCCTTTATTTCCTCAATAGTAGGGACTTAAATGAATCCCATTTATAGGGATAGGTAGATCATCTCCATTCATCCTTACTAATTGTAAATATTTCATGTGTTTGCACTTGATGATGACATATGGTTCACTTCATAAGGTATCAAATTTGGTATGTCTCCCTAGTTTTGTTCTATCTTCATCCCATTTCAACACTATGTCACCTTCTTAGAATGTTATTAGATTTTACTTCTTCTAAAAATACCTATTAATTAGTATTTGGTGATGTTCTATACCTTGATGAGCCTTATTCTAGTCTCTTTTTACTCAATTAATTCTGTCAACCTCACCTCTATTAGAGTGTTATCAAGCAACTCTAGTCGATGTGCAACCTCCAAGGTAGGTAACTCTTGGGATATACACATCCTAGCATCCATTACATAAATAATAAAAAAAGGAGAATTCCCTATTGACCTCTTGGGAGTTATCCTATCATCCCATAGGGTTATCTTCAACTTACTGTGTCAAGCCCTTTGATTATCCTCCAAAATTTTCTTGATGATTCTGATCAAATTCTTGTTAGTGAATTCAGCCAGCCTATTACCTTAAGGGTAATAGTTGGATTAAATGATAAAGTATATGCCATTACTATTTGACCAATCAGCTATCCTAATACCCATGAAAGAAAGTGCATTATCTGAAATGATAGTATAAGGAGTGACAAACCTTATTATGACACTTTCATAGAACTCTAAGATAACATTCTCATTCGATTCCTTCAATGCCACTACTTCAATCCACCTTGTGAGCTAGTTAGTTATTGTGAGTATCCATTTATACCCAACACTTGATGGGAAGTTTATCATGCCAATGAAATCAAGACCCATTATAATAAATCATAGGGAGAGATACAAACTTTTATTTTCATATAAATAAATCACATTGTACACACCTTCTCACTCAATTATAGTAGTCTTTGAAGAAGCTAGGCCAATAATATGCTACCCTTATGATCTTGGTAACTGTGGTTCTTGGTGAGAAATGACCTCCTACTGTTCTATCATGTAACTTTTCAAAAAATACTCTAAACTGATCATTATCAATGAATCTCAATAATACACCATTAATGTCTCTTATAAAAATCACACAATCTACAAGACAACAAAGAATATCTTGCAATATGAAGTATCTCCTTTGGGATCTACTCATACCATTAGGATACTCACCACTTTGAATAAATCTGATAACATCTTGTGTCCAAATTTGTAGGGGCAAGGAACCAGCTATTTGGGAGTAATCATGATTGACTAAAGCCTCTTATTTTGACTCATGGAGATATGAAGCTAGATGTTCATGTTGACCAATTTTTACCTTTAAGTGAAAAAAGGGCACCCCTAGTTAAAAAATTCATTTTTAGGCATATAATGGGGTATAATTTATTTTCATAAGGTGTTTCATAGGTCAATTAATGTCAATTGATGTTATAATAACTTTGGTCATTAGTTCTCTAGTTCCATTTATCATTTTTGAGTCATTTTAGGGGGTTAAATAGGTGAATTTAATGTTTTGTAAAGTTTTATTGGGAAATTTGCAAGTGTATATGGGTGATCTCATGTTCCATGTGTCCATGAAGATCTTAAGTGATTGTTTGTAACTAAAAGATGGTAGGTGGTTTAAAATAAAGTTTTCTTAGAAAAAAGAGAAAGTGGCATTTGTACAACCTCCTTGGGAAGTGTGCCACTTGGAAAATGTGTAAGTGTGAATATATGACTCTCCAAACCTTAAATAAATCCAAAACAACTCCAAAGTCACCTACAACAAGGGCTAGTAGGGAAGATGCTCAATCAAGTAGAAAAGCTCAATTTATGAGCTCAAAAGTGCATAAAATAAGATAGGAAGTTTTCAAAGATATAAATTAATTATATGAGGGCACAAAGGAGTTGTAAATGTTATGTTTTAAGGTCAAACCAAACACAATAAAAGTACAATCATAGTCAGTAGAAGTGTCTCAATTAGTAGGCATGCAACGAGTTATTTTGGTGCTTTAATGAAGTTTAAAAGCATATAATAAGGAGTGAAATAAAAAAACATGTATTTTTTAACCTAATGGAGATAAATAAATGTTTTAAAACATCAATCCAATTCCTAATCCATATTATAACATCTACAGGTAGAGGTAGACATGGTGTCTCAGTCATAGCAAGAAGAGACTTAGTATTAGAGGCTAGGGTGCATAAGAAGGGTCATTGGAGTATGGAATTATGGATTAAACATATAATAAAACTTATTATTATATCCATGTAATATTTTCAACATCTAATTATTGGATTAAATAAAACAAGGTCTCTCAAAGTGTCAAAACATAGTCCACTCTCAAACCAATCCTGCACATAGTCATTGCTCACTGTCTATTTTAAAACTTGAGGTATTTAAAGGGTCAAATGACCTAGTAAAGATATGATTTTTAGTTTAGGATGTCTTAAAAAATTATATATCACCATAAAATTATTGAGAATGGTGAATAAATAGGGTAAGTACCCCTATTTTATCTCAGATAGCGGGCACTCCCTTTATGTTTAAAGCAAACAGTCTTGGAGAAGATAGGTGAGAATGGTGACCAAAAGCTTGGAGGACCTTGAAATAAGGTTAAGGAAGATATTAAATTTAATTAATATCATAAATAACTAGGTAATAATTATTAAAACCAAATAGGGAACTCTAACATACTAGAGTTGCAGTCAAACCTAGTAGGCAAAATCAAGGCCTAAAAGGCAAATGGTGAGCAACTCTCATTTCTAGTATGCAATAAACTTTATAATGAGTTAGATAATGTCTATGGTGATAATAAATAATTTTATAGAATAATTATATGCAAGGAAAAATATTAAATATCATCTAGATCTCCATGGAGGCAATCAGGCTAGCTAGGCAAGGTTGAAGCCTAAGGCCAAAAGGAAGGCCACTCACACTTTTAGAACTAGAAGTGATTCCTACCCTATTGAAACATTATTTAAAGATGAATATATAGATTTTAGATATCTTATATTTAAATGAAAACATTAGGAGGGCCATTTTTGGCTTAGAGACCAACTCAGCCTTGCAAGGAGACCAAAAAACAAGCCCAAATAGTCATTTTGAGATGCTCATATCTTTGCTAAGGATATGTATGGGAGCCAAAGGAGTTAGTGTGTGTTATAATAGGTATTATAGGAAATATTTATTGAAATTTTTCTTAATTTTGACGTCCCAACTCTATGAATAATTTTTAAGACCAAAAATAGTCCTAAAACCCTACTAAACCCTTGTTAAGGACCAGTCTTGGAAGATGGAGTTGGTTAGCTGATAAAATGTAATATTTTTCTCATTAAACCTTCTTAAGGTTGAAGATTAGTCACCTAACATCCTTCTCATGCTATCTAATTGTACAGACTTGTATAAATGGGGGTTAAAATAGGATTTTTCTCACTATTTTATGTGTTATGCAGGATACATGAGGAATTAGGAGATGAAAGAAAATTTTGATGGAATATTTACACTTAATATAAATCCAAATATTAGTTTAATTTCATGAATAAACATATAATTTCCCCAACCAAGCCATTACTTTCAGCCATTCAAATCTGACATATTGGGAAAGCTAGAGAGAAGGGAGGAAATCTTCAAGTAAAGTGATTTTAAGGTGCCCCTGAGGCTTCTAAGGACATGAAAGGTCTTGAAAAGTTTCATACTCCAAATCCCATGTATTTTCATGGGCAACTGATGCTAAGTTTGATGTCAAGTGTGTAGGGTGCATGGAAGGGTAGTTTTTAGGATAGTAGATGATGATGGCTCCTTTTTAGTTGATTCCAGAAGACCACGCATGTAACCAATGCATGTATAATGTCCCTATATTGCATTATAATCATTATAATTTATTAAAATCAATTATAAGATGTTAAAATAGTCCTAATCATGAAGATAGTTTTTTATGCACAAGAAGGGGTTTTGATGACTTGTATGGACACTTGGACTTACAAACATTACATGGTTCATCCCATTTCCTTCTCACATGCACAATTAACTCCTTTTATCAGATTGACAAGTGTCCTTGTGACCCTTGGACTTATCTTTCTCTCTATATCAAACTCTTTAAGAGTTCACCATTTTGGCATTGTTTGGTATGCTCCTCCTAAGTATGGCAAAGCCCTACTCAATTTTACAGCTTTTGATAAATACAATGACTAAGGTTTACCTATTACATGATTGTACTTAGTGTATTTACTTGAATGTGTGATCTTTCATAAGTGAAGACTAAGGATTCCTTATCATGTTGCTCATTTATTTCACCTATTTGCATCTTCTTCTTTTAGGGCATGTGGTGTGTTCCAGGAAATGTTAAGGTTTAAGTGAAGTCTTTTAATTAGTGCCCACATAGGCCTCTTATCTAGTCTTCCTAGCTTTGTACATTAATATATAATCCCATAATGCAACATTGATGCAAGGATTCATTGATTAGAGAGTGTATGTTCTAGTTGTATTTTGATTTCAAGTGTGAGATACTTATGGTTGGATGCCATCAACATATCTAGTGTATCACCCCCATTAGAATAGATTTGTTTCAATTATCCTTCTCTATTTTCAACCCCTAAAAGCTAGCAATAGGTTTGAGCTATAATGATGCATCAAGGGGAACTAGCCCCTCATCTAGAGATCCACCTCTAATTTAGGACACCCACAGCCCTGAGGTGGTTTCATTGTGCCACTTGAGCAAGGAGGGACTTGTCCTATCCTCAATGGGTGCATGTTAAAGTGACAATAGTTTTTGGCATGATCTGTGGGATAAAAGGTCATTTTATTAAGGATTTTTGGTGTTATCCTTAAGATACTGGCCTTTAGAGGCAATATCACTAAACATCAATGGTGAATCCAAGCATAAATCTACTGGTTAATTAGTCCACGTATTCTATTTGATTTTTTTTATTATTCTTTTCAATTCTCATGAAGGTTTCATGGATTATTTTGATGGTGAGTTTATCCTAACACAAGTTGGGGAGACATAGCCTTTTTTGCCTATTCTTCCTCAATATGAGTAAGTACTTAGCCAACCTTGCCCTGATCTCTATCAAACTCCATATGACCTTTATCATCTTCAATATAATTATTACCAGGCCTATAAAAATAGTCATCAGCCCCATGAGCCATGTCAGCCATATAGTCCTTCATTCCTCTCTTCATATGGGAAATATGTTGATGGGCAATCCTATGAAAATGGCTATCAAGAAACACATTCCTATCAGCCAAAATATGAGTCTTACCCTTCATGATTTGACACCTATCATCCTCAATAATGTTCTTATGAGAATTTTCATATGAGATTAGATGTTCCCATGGATTTTAAACCAAGATATTATGAACAAAGTGTATCTCCTTCTCATGCTAATGTTTCCATTCCTAACTAGCCCAATGTTTCACTTCCATATGAGCTCACCAATGCTTTCATCTTCTCCAAATATACTCATAAGCCTTATCCTTCATTACACACTCAATCTCTAATATTTTTACCTTCCACTTCATCTCATACTATAGCTTCTTCACCTTAAATCCATGAGCCTACTCATCATTTTTTCACTTCACCCCTTCTCAAGGAGGAACCTATTTTTAGAGAGGCAAGTAAATAAGAGCAAATCCAATCCATGGCTGATCAAGAGACTCTCATGAGTGATTATGAGGATTAAATCACCATAGGAACTCCCCTTTGTGAGAAAAAAGATAGTCCAATAGCTAATGTTTCTAGGTCAAAAGAGATGTGTGTCCATGAACAATATCCTACACTCTACCCTCAATCTGATTTTGAGCTCTATGTACCACCCCTACCAACTAGTTCATATTACCCACACCTCATCACACTTTGGTTTAATGGACCTATGGTATGGGTGACTAAGGAGGAATAGTTGGATGATAAATAAAATGATATCTTGCTTGAAGAAAACCAACCACCTTGGCAGCCTATTTGGGCTAGAGGACATGATTTCAAGATGCCTAGTATTTGTGCTACCATGAGAGAGAAGGGGGTGGAGGATCTTGAATATAACTCTATATCTAATCGAAAAGTTTAAGATGATCATAATAAGTAGGAATTAAAATTTTCTATCAAATATGAAGAGCATATTCAAGTCATCTCTCAAAAGGTAGTCGTCCTACGAGAGTTTCATGAGACTAAAGTAAAAGAAGTGGTTCTTGAAGATGACATGATTCAAGAAGAAGACATGGGGCTCAATTATATGTAAATCTTAAAAGAATATGAATATTATATGGACAACTTTAATATGTCAACATTGGATGATGAATAATTGAAACATGATAAGCTCCCTCTCCCTTTGCATGATGAACTCCCTCTCCCTTTGTTTGATGAACTTCTTTTTTGCCTTGAAGAAGATAGTGATCAATCTCTAGAACATGATTTGGATGAGGTTAAAGAACATATTTTTGAGTCTATAGAAACTCATATGTTTGAGAAATAAGAGGATACATCAGATTGGTGTGATAGAGGCAATGAAGAGGGAGATATTGAACAAGATAGTGATTATTTTTGGGATGAATTAGAAGATTATTATCTCAAATCCAACATCATACCAGCCACCCTTTCTCAAGAGAGTCATGATGAAGCTCTAGATTAGTTTTTCAAGCTCCTTGATGAGATATAGTAGTTAGATAACACCCAAGATACATGCTTATAAGAACACGAGTCAAATAAACCTTCCAAGAATGAATTGATGATCACGAACACCTTGGGAGACTATAATAGCATTGGAGACCAACAAGAAATGTGTCTTGATGATTAGAATGACTATGCATACATTAGAAAATTGTTTGATGTTTATCCTTTTGGAGATTTTTCAGGAAAAGTTGCAAGAAAAAGGGTTAATTCACCAAGCATCCACTCCAACAAGAAACTTGTTTGGTACCATGAGTTTTCTTCTCATGGAAGAGACCTAAAAAATTCCTCTTTGATCTAGGAGGGAGGTATGCTCATTATTAGTTGTACATAATAGTTTTTCTTTACTTCCCCTAAGTGATTTGGGTATATGTGTGTGTTTTATTTCCTTGTTGTGTGTGTTATTTTCCTTTGTGTGGTTGAGTTAGTGTTAGTTGTCTTGTTTTGATCAAAATTGTATTTAATGGTCAAAGTATATTATTTGTCTTGGTCCTTAGATGACTCCATAAGCCCAATGGACTAATAAGGCTACTAGTCTAGTTAGTATAGCAGGCATACTACCCTTATGAGTCATAATTTTTTTGACCAATTTTGACCTTTAAGTCAAAATAGGGCACCCCTAGTAAAACACTTCATTTTTAGGCATATAATGGGGTATAATTTATTGTGATAAGGTGTTTCATAGGTTAATTAATGTCAATTGACATTATAATAGATTTGGTCATTAGTTATCTAGGTCTATTTATCATTTTTGAGTCATTTTAAGGGGTAAAATAGGTGAATTTCATGTGTTATACAATTTTATTGGGAAATGTGTAAGTGTAAATGGGTGATGTCATGATCCATGTGTCCACAAAGGTCTTAAGTGACTATTTATAACTGAAAGATGGTAGGTGGTTCAAAAGAAAGTTTTCTTGGAAAAGAAAGAGAAAGTGGCACTTGTGTGACCTCTTTGGGAAGTGTGCCAATTTGAAAACATGTAAATGTAACTCTATAGCTCCTTACACCTCAAGTAAATCTAAAAAAACCCCAAAGTCACCTACAACAAGGGCTAGTAAGGAAGTTGCTCAATCAAGCATAAAAGCTCAATTTATGAGCTCAAAAGTGCATAGAAATAAGATAAAAAGGGTTAAAAGGTATCCAGTAATTCTATGAGGGTCCATAGGAGTTGTAAATTATATTTTTTAAGGTCAAAAAAAACACAAGAAACCTATAGGCACAATCAGTAGAAGTGTCTTAGTTAGTAGGGAGGCACCAAGTTATATTAGTGCTTTAATGATGTTTAAGAGCATATAATAAGGATTGAAAGAAAAAACATGTATTTTTTAACCTATTTTAGATCAAGAAAGGCTATAAAACATCATTCCAATTCCTAATATATGATAACATCTATAGGCAGAGGTAGACATGGTGTATCAATCATAGCAAGAAGAGACTCAGTATTGGAAGCCAGGGTCCATAAGAAGGGTTAATGGAGTATGGAATGATGGATTAAACCTATAAGAAACCTTATTATTATATAAATTTAATATTTTAAACCTATAAACATTGGATTAAATCAAATAACAGATCTCAAAGTGTCAAAACACAATCTACTCTCAAACCAATCCTGCACATAGTTATTGCTCACTATCTTTATTAAAACTTGAGGTGTTTCAAGGGTCAAATGACATGGTAAAGATATGTTTTTTAGTGTATGAGGTATTAAAAAAGTTTATATAACCCTCCAATTATTTATAATCGTGATAAAATAAGGTATGTGTCCCTTATTTTGTCTCAGATAGGGGGCACTCCCTTCTTATTTGAAGCAGGTAGTCTTGGAGAAGATAGGCGAGAATGGTGACCAGAAGCTTAGAGGACCTTGAAATAAGGTTAATTAAGATATAACGTGTATATAATAGCATAAAAAATAGGTAATAAGGATGAAAACCAAATAGGTCACTCTAACATACTAGAGTTGTAGTCAAACCTGGTAGGCAAAATCAAGGCCTAAAAGGCAAATGGTGAGCAACTCTCATTTATAATATGGAATACAATTTATAATGAGTTATATAATGTATATGGTGATAATAAAAAAATTTATAGACTAATTATATGAAATGAAAACCATCAAATATCATCTAGAGCTCCATAGAGGTAGTCAGGCTAGCTAGGCAAGGTTCAAGCATAAGGCCAACTGGAAGGCCACTCACACTATGAGACCCAAAAGTGACTCATACCCTATTGTAACCTGATTATAATATGAATATATATATTTTAGAGCTCTCACTGTGCAAGGCAAACATTAGGAGGGCCATTTTTCGCTTAGAGACCAACTCAGTCTTGCTCATATCTTTGCTCATAGTCATTTTGAGATGCTCATATCTTTGTTGAGGATATGCATGGGAGCCAAATGAGTTAAGGGGTGTTATAATAATTATTTTAGGAAATATTTGTGTAAATTTTTCTAAATTTGGATGTCCCAACTCTATGAACAATTGTTAAGACCAAAAATAGGCTTAAAACCCTATTAAACCCTTGTTAAGGACCAGTCTTGGAAGATGGAGTTGGTTAGCTAACCAAATGTAATATTTTTCTCATGATTTTTTTTTTAGTTTGAATATGACTCACCCAATCTCATTCTCATGCTATATATCTATACAAACTTGTACAAATGGGGGTAAAATAGCCTTTTTCTCCTTATTTTTTGTGATGTGTAGGCTACAAGAAGAATTAGGAGATGAAAAAAGTTTGGGTGTAATATTTTCACTTAATATAATTATTAATATTAATTTAATTTCATTAATAAACCTATAATTTCTTGAACTAGGCCATTACTTTCAGCCATTCAAATCTGGCATATTGGGCAAGCTAGAGAGAAGGGAGGAAATCTTCAAGTAAAGTTATTTTAAGGTACCCTTAATGCTTCCAAGGACATGGAGGGTATTTATAATTGTCATAATATTCCTCCCATGTATTTTCATGGATAAATTATTTCAATTGTGAGGTCAAGTGTGCAGGGTGCATGAAAGGGTAGTTTTCAAGATAACAAATGATGATGGCTCCTTTTTAGTTGATACTAGAAGTCCAAGCATGAAAATAATGCATATATGATTTCCCTACCTTGAATTACAATCATTATAATTTATTAAAATTAGTTATTATACGTTTAAATAGTCCTAATCATGAAGGTAGTTTTTTTGTGCACAAGGAGTTTTGTGCCACTTTGCATAACTTTGATGACTTGTATAGATACTTGGAATTCTAGACCTTGCATGGTTCATCCAATTAAATTCTCACCTACATAATTAAATCCTTGGATCAGATTTACAAGTGTCCTTGTGACCCTTGGAAATCTCTCTCTCTCTCTCTCTCTCTCTCTCTCTCTCTCTCTCTCTCTCTCTCTCTCTCTCTCTCTCTCTCTCTCTCTCTCTCTCTCTCTCTCTCTCATCTCTCTCTCTCTCTCTCTCTCTCTCTCTATAAATTTGGCCATTTTAGCATTGTTTTGCATGCTCCACCTGAGTATGGTGAATCTCTAATTAATTCTACACATTTTGATCAATAAAATAGCTAATTTTTACCTCTTACATGATTTTATTTATTTTTTTTACTTTAATGTGTGATATTGCATAATTGAAGACTAAGGATTCCTTAGCATGTTGCTCATTTATTTCACCTATTTGCATCTTCTTCTTGCAGGGCATGTGGTGTGTTCTAGGAGATTTCAAGGTTTAAGTTATATTATTTTCATTATTTACCTCATAGGTATCTTTTATATTATTCCTATATTTTTACATTCATCTATAACCCCATAATGTAACATTGATGCAAGGAGTCATTGATTGGAGAGTGTAAGTTATTATTGTCTTTTGATTTTAAGTGTGAGATACTTATGATTGGATGCCATCAACATATATTGTGTATTACCTCCATTATAGTATATTTATTTTAGTTATCCTTCTCTCTTTTCACCCCCTAAAATCTAGTAATAGGTTTGAGATATAGTGATACATCAAGGGGAACTAGCCCCTCATCTAGAGATCCATCTCTAATTTGGGACACCCACAGTCCTGAGGTGGTTCCATAATTCCAATTGAATGAGGAGGTACTTTTACTCTCCTAAATGGGTGAAATTTAAAGTGATAGTATTTTATAAAGGCCTTTACCCTTTATCAACTTTAACACTTTGATATCAACATCATATTACATTACCTTAGTGATCCACCTTGCCCTCTTCTCACCAATGTCCTTACTTAAAAAAACCTCTTTGGTACTAGGATGGGAGACCATGATATGAATCCTATTGTTTTAAACCATATGCCTAAACTTATTTATTCATATTAAAACATCAAGGACTTGTTTTTCCACAAATTTTTACTTGACTTCATAATCTTCCAAACCTTGACTAAAGAATGCAATTGGTTGTTCTACATCTTCCTCATTTTTTTGCATTAGCATAACTGAGATAGTATCAAGGTTATAAAATGAATACAACATGAATTCTTTAGAAAAATCAAGGTTTAAAAGAGTGTGAGGTTGTACAATTTCTTTCTTAATGGCTTCAAAACTAATCTTACTTTCTTTGGTCTAAGAGAAGACTTGGTTCTTCTTGAGCATGGCTATGATAGATTTTACCAATGATACAAAACCAGTTATGAAACTCCTTAAAAAAATTATCTTGCCTAAGAATCTTTGGATACATTTATTATGCAAGGGTAATGATAGGCCTATAATAGCATCTATCCTTTCAGGATTAATAGTTAAACCATCTTTGAAAATAATATGTCCTAAGGGCTTACCTTCGTAGAAAACAAAGATGCATATTTTGGGGTTGAAAGATACTCCATACTTCTTACATATTTCAAACACTTGCCTTAGGTGTTTTATATGTTCATTATCATCCTTAGAGAACATTTTTATATCCTCTAGATAAATGAATAACATTTCATTGATTAAACCTTTGAAGGCCATGTCCATTGCTCTTTGAAAGGTGGCACCAACATTTGACAAACCAAAGGGCATATTCCTATAAGATAAATCCCCCCATTTTTTAGTGGATGATGTATTAAAATGATCATATTCATTCACTAGAATCTGATTATAATAAGAATATCCATCTAGGAGAGAAAAATATTGAGTACCTGAAATAATTTGCAAAATCTACTCCATTGAGGGTAAAGGATAGTGATCTTTGAGTGATACTCTATTAATATCTATAAATTCCACACAAATTTTTATCTCCATATTCTTATTTATAATAGGTATAAGGTTAGCTACCCATGTTGAATTCTTGATAGGAAAGTTTATTTTAGATTCAATGTGTTTGGTAAGCTCTAACCTTATGAGTTGTTCAACCTTGGGGTTGATGGGGTTTTGTTTTTATCTAAATAGTTTAAATCTAGGATCCAATTCAATGATATGGTATGCTATTCTAGGATAAAATCATTTTAGGTCCTTATAATCCCAAGTAAAGATGTCCTAAAACTCTCTACACAAATCAATGAATGCTTGTTTTTCCAATGTAGAACATGCCTTGCCTAGTTTGAGGTGTTTGTCCTTAAAGATAAAGACACTTTCATAGTTCTCCTCTTTTATATAAATACTCACATTTTCCTTATTATTTTTATCATATTCATTAAATATAATTTTTATTGTCACAAAATTCTTAGGTATCTTGTTTTTTCTTAGCTACATAATTTGATCATCAAACTATTTTTGGAGTCTTTTTTCATTTCTTGAGGAAAACTCAGCTTCCTTTTGCAAGAAGTATGCATTATGTTTGTCATTATAATTTTTTTTAAAAGAAACATAATTATTAGGTATGGAAGGTTTTATAATTATCTTTATGTAAGATTTCTTCCCATCCTCTTTTATGGTAGTTGGTATATCAAATTGTGCTCCTATAATAGCTAGTCCATTAACATGATTATTTTTCTACCTTAGGACTGATTGTATGTTGAATGCATTTCTGTCTTAAATAAAATATAATACCATATTATTATATGACTTCATCAAAGGATTCATGTAATCAATAAAATTCCTATATTGATGCAAAACTAATTCACTATCTCCATATGCTTGTAAATTCTTGATTCCTTTTCTCCTTACCCATTGAAGGCCATGAATCAAACCTTCATATTCAACCACATTAAAAGTGAAACTAAAATAGACCATATATGAATCATAGTAATATTATTTACATGGGGAAACAAACATATCACTAGCTCCTACACCAATCTTACTTCTTGAGCCATAAAAAAACATTTTCCACATTATATCATCCTCACCTTCTTCTTGAGCAAGCAGGGGTATTGGTATTCCTTCTTCATGCAAAAAATACACTCCTAAATAAATTTCCTCCATGAAAGCATAATGATAATTATCATATGTTTCATTACCATATTCATCAATAAATAAATTAGAAATACCTTAAATCTTGGAATAAGTACCATCATCCACAATAGAATCCTTTTACTCATTGATTACACAATTCAAATTTTAACTTGTTTCAACATAGGGCTCAATGTGAAACCTTGGAAGAGGCAGAGTTATTATTATTAACTTTGATACATATATTTTCCTAAATAATAATAAGGACCAATCAACTAAGATATATTCCCCTATCTTAGCTATAAAATCTCTTGAAAGGCATATTGAAAAAACAACAATGTCTTAAAGGATGGAAAATCTAGGACAATCATAGAGGAAAACCTTCACATTTTTTATCAACCCTATTATGATGAAATTTGAACCATATAATTGAATCACTCCTTTACTATGGGTTTCATATTTTATACCCAACGTATCAGCTACAACTTTGGGAATGACTAATCTAAAAGCACCACTATCAATTATGCAATTGTGGACTAGTTTATCACCCACTATGAGAGTGAGGTAAAATGGCCAAGGTTTCTTAGCTTTGGTATATGGCTACACAATGTTTTTAGGGGTATTTTTAAGATCTAAATAACCATGAATATTTATTGGAGGTGAAGGACAAGTAAGTATAGTGGATAGTTATTTTTGTATGAGCCCTTTTTGGCTAGGCATATGAAGGACATCCCAAAGGGAAATGGATGTCTTGGTATTATTAATGAGTCCAAAATATCTAGAGAAGACATACCTAATTTTTATTGGGCCCTTGGAGGAAATTAAGTGCTTTCAATTTTAATATTTAAATTACTTTTAATAGTCCTTCCAAAATTTTGATTTGGAGGTGGTATAAGAGTGTTTAGGACTATCATGCTTACAACCATGCCTTGTTTCCTTGTGGGAAGACTAGATGAACTTATAGGCACATTATTTTCACCTCATAAATCCTTCCTCTTGTATATTGTGTTTTATTCAATATAATATCATTGATTTAGCACAAAAGTGTCCTCCACTAGGAAGTTGGTGAAGATATCTCCTTTAGACTTTACACCTTCACTTATTTGCATCATGATTTTATCTTTAGATGATAGAAGAGTATTTATTCCTCCTTAAGAAAATAAATTGATCTCTACCCTTATTTAAATCCATGAATTTTCCTTGTGTCTAATCTTCTCCTTGCACCAAGTTGCTACGAACTAGTACCATTACTCTTTTAGTGGAGGTTGAAGTAGGACTATATGCATTAGTAGGCCTATTGAAATTAGGCTACCCTTGGCCTCCCCCTTGCCCATATTGTTGACCATATATATGTTGGTAAGGATAAGGATTTTGATAAGAACCTTGTTTCTTATTGGCTTTCCTATTTTGGGCCTCTAAGGATAGAAATAATTCTCTCCAATAAACATCATCTTCTACCTTTCTAGGACTAGTCTTTGACTTAGCATTAACATTAGGAATTTGAGCAATGTTTGGAGTAGTAGAAGGAACATTAGGTAGAAGAGGAATAAAAAACTTAGGAGGAAACCTTAATACTTGAATGAAGACATTTTAAACTCTAATAGTAAGTTCATATGCTTCAAAAAGAGTGAAACCACCCATGGATTGAAGCATGATGGAAATATCAGTACTAATAGCTCTCATGTATGTAGGAAACATAAAGCTAGTAGGTTGTATCATAAGGGGAGGAAATATATACTAGGTATTTTTTAACCTATCATTTAAGTCTTGAATTGTTTCCTTGGGGGATATTTTGATCATATTAAGCTGATATATGAGATAAGTATGGTCACTTTCATCTTCAAATCTTGAAGTTAGAAACAATACAAAGTCATCCCATGATGTAATGCATCCACTAGGAAAAGTCCTATACCAATTAAGTATTTTCACTTTATGGGACATGTCAAAGAGTATAATGGAAATATTTTCCTTAGTGACATTGTGGAAACTACAAAAATTGGATATATCCACAATGTTTTCACTAGGTGTGACATGACCTTCACCATTGAATATAGGCACACTCTTTGTAGAATTAGGAAGAATGTCATCATAAGCCTTAAGGTGAATTGGATTTCTAGTGTTAAAGGTAGGAAAGGCATGTTACCTATCCATGTTATCTTTAATTTATTCAATCTCTTCACTTTCTTGACTAGAAAAATATTCTTTCTCTTCAAAGGGAAAATTAAGTTGGGGGTATTGAACTTCAAGAGAAAGTTTAGGTTGGATAGGTGGATTGATAGGATTAAAAACTCTACTAGATGATAAATTCGTAAGGACCATGATGTATGAGATAAAATTTATGAAAAAATAATGGCATTGATCTAAATTTGACATTGAATAGAGTTGTCAAATGCTGAGAAGCACACCAATTTATGGTTGATGTTATCAATACTAACATTCAACTTGATAAGTTATCTTGAGGATAATGGTCCCACCGAGCATGCCAAAACTATTTTAACTAAATATTTCACCCTATAGGAAGTTTTTAAAGTCTAATATAATATTTGGCAAACATTGGAATACTTTTATGTATGTGGATTTACCTATAGGAGAAGTAGTCCTATAGGTTTAAGGGCTAGCTCCCTGAGTTTGCCTTGAAGTGCTTGTCACCTATACTACTAATTGAATTTGGTAAAATAGATATAAGTATTAATAAATTAAATATAATATATGGGGGGTATACACCATGAAGATATACACTATGATATCATACTTATCTCATTAAGAACAAAATATACAAACTAGTCTCAAAGTCCCAAGATGTTCTAACATAAGTGTTTCAATATAGAAGTGATATGCATGAGACCACTCAAGGTAAGTAGACCAGAGATCATATTTTTGAATCCAATGAAACTCATAAACCTGAAGTGATCCTAACAAAATGAATACAATTTAAATGACCTATTATAATGAGAACTTCTTGCATAAGACATAAAAGGATAAGGTAAAGCAAGGACAAAATCACAAGACTCAACCATTCATCACTTTTCACACTCAAAAAAGATGTTTATGAACTCAAAACCAGGTTTATTTTATTATTCAAAGGAAATATATAAAATAAAACTATTAGGTATTTAAAATACCAAGTGTGGTATTAGTTTACAAGAGCCAAAATGGATACTAATTATAGAATTGAAAAGAAGAGAGAGGAGATTGAAGTCCAAGAGTCACTAGAACATGTTTCAAGCTGAGAAAAGGAGTTAAATATATAGGATAATGAATTAATAGATATACCATGCAATGTATCATAGGATAAATGGATTTCAAAGGCATGAAACTCCTAAAATGTGGCATAGGACTCTTCATTTTCATGTCCAATAATTGTCTTCATCATTTGGCCTCCTTAGAAGGATCCAAAATAGACTAGGGATAGATGAGATGATTTCAATAATATGGAGGGGTTATAAAAAATCCACAATATGCATTTAATGCATCCCTAATCATTGATATTATTTTGGACATGAGTTATCACTACTTGTAGCCTAAATAAGTCCTCTTTCACTCACTCCTCACACTTGGAAATAAATTTGTCTTAAATTTTACAATTTTATCCATAAAAAGGAGTGTATGACACTTTTAAGTAACCCTCATGGCATTATATTCCTCATACAGACCTTAAAAGGCCTCCTAGTGTTGGATTTTTCACCTTCTCACTTGCTTGTTCACTATACTAGTTTGATTGGTTGAGATGAAGGTATTAAAAGACATAGTTATGAGATTATTTGAAGCATGAAGTGGACATGAGAGGTTATTTAAAGTCCCAATATCTCTCTCATAGTGTATTGCATCCTTAAAAACCTTTCCATACCTGTACAACACATAAAAGTTTCAATAAAATCTCTTTAGCACCTTATTTGTATAAGGTACAACTCAAATCGATGAGAAGTAGCCTTTTTGGTTCCTATAAAATATAAAATAACTTACCTACCAATTTTATCCCATATAGATGCCTCTCTTTCTTTATTTTCCTCATTGGGTCACTACCAATGGTTTTAGAGGCTTTATAGATGTTTTGGCCCTTAAGGATTGTTCATATAATCCTGATGTCCAATATTATAGAAAATGCCATTAAATACTTTCTATGGACCCTATACAAATTATTTTAAATCCTTGAGATCCCATGTTGAGTGTCTGAACAAGTGCAAGCATTCAAAGTTAGCTTCTCAAGCTCCTTTCTTCATTCTATACAGGCTTGAGTTGATTTGAGCTAAAATATGGCTTGTTTATGACATAATATGAATTATAAAGTTTAAAACATACCTTATAACTCCCAATTAATGTTTTATAATATGTTATAATATTCACCTAGTGCTAGAGGTGAGATTTGGATCTTTTTAGGTAATAGGCGTAATCAATACCTAATAGGTTTGCCTGCATACTTATTGGTTTAGACCATTATAATTGGTATCAAGAATATGTTAAATTTTTTCCATGATTATTCATGTTTGAGCCAAATTTATAAATACTTTTTTAAGGTATCAATATCCTCTAGCTCACCCTTTTAACTCTTTCATGATCCACCTATAGGATCTAGTCTTCTGGGAGTGCCCTCTATCTAAGACAAAATAAAAAGCATCTCCCCTATTAACTCAAAATCAATGATGGTATGGGTGGATTAAAAAAGTTATGTTGAAACTCTATATAAATTTATAGGGTCAGATCAAACTTCTAACACCTCCAAACACATTGAAACTTGAGATAGCCTTGTAGAGAGATTACTAACTATAACATTTGCAAGTATGGATTATAGGTGCATGTTAGAGAATTTTTATTCCCCTATTTCCATATGATAGGAGTA
>JARHVA010004768.1:0-65000 GCA_037957365.1 Torreya grandis | reverse complement strand
ATATATACATAAGATACAAAAGATGGTTTGTCTATGGAAAGTTACAAAAGATCTTGACTCTACACTATCAATGGGCCATCACAAAATTTGTCAACATCACAGTTCATGAGGAACTTAAGCTTTGGATAGTGGCTCTACAAAAGGAACAAAATGAAAGACATTTGACTGCTCTTGGATCTTGAAGTAGTAGCTAAATAGAAGTCTCAGATACTCCAAACATAACACACTCTTTAGTAAGTGTCCAATTTGAACCAACCACTACTGGATTTGAAAGAGTAACAACAAAGAAATCTATGGTGGGTGGAGAAGAATTCACTTTTTAGAAGGTGGAGCCATTTATTCTCTTCACTATAGTTGGAGGCCAAAAACAAGGTGAGAAATCCATCCATGAGTAGGATATACTTGATTTAGACAAATCTCAATTATCCCAATTAAAAGCTAGCATCAAAGGCCTGCAACAATGAGTAGAGAACCTATAGAGGCAAAAGGAGGATTTGGAAAACAAGTAGTTTTATCAGTTCCTGACCCCATGGTTGATATGTTTAAAACATCTTTATATGATATGTTTGACTCTCTAAACTCAATAAGGCTAAGACAGAGTATTCAAGGTATTAGTCACCTAATGGAAGATTTCCAAGGATAATATAAAGGATTTAATTGGCATCTTGAGAGGGGATCAAATCCTTGATTTTAAGACTATCAACAGTGCTCTTCTCAACACCATCCTAGGGTTGATTTTTGATAAAACCAATAGTTTGAGTGCATGGTCCAAGTTCTTAGAGATACTCATCAAGGATGATAAATAGCTACTAAATAAAATTTAATGACTCCTAGGGACAATGATTTCCAAACCTACAAAACTTAACTATGTGGGCATCATAGTGGATGCTGAGTTTAAGCACAGGACCACTTTGGTCATGCAGGAGTCTAGGATCAAGAGCCAAAATAGGTCTGGAGGTGACAAAAATAGGATCATGGATATGATATTAACTACTAAAGAGAAGATATCCAAGGAAAGGATCATCAAATAAGCCTTGTGGAGAAATGGCAGGGACCTTGATGACCTAAGAGATCAAGAGGATGAGTTCCTCGAACCATCTATCAATTTTAAGTTAGTTGATGAACAACATCAAAAGGCAATGAGGATTTTAATTCAATATAATCAAGGGACTTCACCAACATATACTCCACTATTTATTTAGGAATATTCCCTTTTATGAAAGCATTGTAAATTTTGAAAATGGAATATTTTTTTGTAAAGCTATGTGCAGTTTTTTAGCACATTTGCCTAAATGGTCAGTCTATTTTAGAAAGTTTAGTGTATTTTATAAACTTTGTAGAAAGGATAGCCATCTTTTACATTTTATAAAATTTTAAGTTGATGCAACTGATCAACATGCGTCCTTGAAGTCTATAAAAGGAGCATTATCATTTATAAAGAGGGGGGAGTTTTTGAGATACAAAAACTAGTGTAAACTTTAAAGAAATTAGTACAAGTAGATAATTCTTCGAATATTGTCTCATCTTGTTTGTGTGAATTTTTATTTAGCTTCTCTCTTAATTTTTTATTCTAAATCTTAGATTTGAACGGTTCTTTTGAATTATTGGCACATACCTTTTGAATGTAGAATTGTTAACTTGTGTATATGATAGGTTAATTGAAGGTTCCTTACTTTTCTTCATTTCATTTGCTTTGTATTTTTATATGGGCATCAACTATCTACTTAAAGGAGTAAAAATTTAAAGTAAACATGGTTCTTATTTGCATTATCTTATCTTCCTTAGAAGTTTTCCTAATATGTGTTGTGATTTGATCTTAAGTGAATTTACTTCATATATGGTTTTAAGTTCATGCTTGGGAAACACTTAAACTTTGTCATAATGCCTGATATAAGGATCAATAACACTTTTCTTCTTTGCCATACCCTACCTGTTACTTCTTTGTTTTAACCGGATCACTTTTGTTTAAATATAATTGTAAATATCCAAATAGATTAGTCTTAACTTAGAATATGATCATAATTCACTGATATTAGTATAGATTAATGAATCTTTTGAAAATATTGTTAAGAGGACCAAGGTGGCTCCCAAACACTAAATTTTATAAATATTTTAGAACAGTTTGCTTATTTTACTGCTATTTCATCACAGGTAACCATATTACCACAACCTACTACTCATGCTCTAAAATATTTGAGTTATAGAATGAGAAGTTTTATTTAGACACTAAGAGCACCCTATGGTAAATATTTAGGCATCGACAAACATTAGCTCTACTAGTGCTAGAAGGATGGTTCAACAAATCCTTGTGAATTTTTAGGATTATTGTTGGTTTTGGTGTATTTTGATCAAAGATCATTATATTCTCTGCATAATTGTACTTATTTTAGCATAATTTTGTAAAGTTTGGTGATCTTCATGGTTTCAAACCCATCTTTGTGTTTCCTTTAGACAAAGATCAATGTTCTTTAAAAGTATACACTTGATTATGGTAAAAATAACATTAACTTTGTCAATTACATAGGTTTGAGGTTAGTAATAGCTACTTTTGTTAAAGATTCATAGATCCTTTGAAAATTTGAGATCATGTGAGCTTAGATTTGTAAATATCATTCACATTTACGTGTTTAGACATATCTTTGAGCTAGTTTAGTTGAAGATCTTAATATTTTATTGTTATTTAAATGAATCTTTGTAAAATCCACTTAATGTGCAAGTTTAATATTTGTTCTTTGTAAATATTAATGTAATACATCATATTCCAAACAAAATTCAAAGTTCTCAAGATGGAATTACATATAATTAGAACAAGGTCACATTTAGAAACAAGGGAACCTCTGCTTGAACTAGAAATCCATAGGAAAGCTAGGCAAGATAAATGTAGGCATAGACATTTGAAGTCTTTGCCAACTTCACAACTCTAAGGTACTCCTGTATTTGATCTACATCAATGTATGGATTATCTAGGTTGCTCCCCTATTAATGTGTCAGGTGTGGTACATGACATTCCACATAACACTAAGAAATATTTTCCAACATTTAGTCCAATTAATTTTGTAACTATAGAGGAATATATTAAGTCATTCAAAGTTGCATTAAGATTATTAAATGTAGTCCATGAGGACGTATCCTATAGACTATTTCATTTTAATTTTAAGTATGTTACTTATGAATGGTTTTTAAATTTACCTAAAAAATACATTGATAGTTGGGACCATTTTAATAATGTTTTTATTGACCAATTTGGCAAAATTATTAGTCCCTGTATCTTATACCAATAATTCACAACAATCAAAAGGGATGTAAATGAACCTATAAGAGCATTTAATTCCAGGTTTAAAAATATGTATATCTAGGCCATAAATCCCTGCAAGCCTAATAATGCTTTGTCTCTGAAAATATATAAAGATGCTTTGGATCATATGACCTTTGTTTTCATAAAGAGGGCTAGTGGAACTATGAATACTTTGGCTTTATCCTATTTTGAAGTAGTGATGATAAATGATCAGATGTATCCCCAAGGTTAGTTGGCTTACTCCATTCCCAATGTCAACCCTCATATGCCCACCTTGAATATATTTCTTAATAACAATCAGAATATTCCATCTCTAAATCAAATTTTAGCTTTGAACCAGTTACCCTTGAACCATGTTTCTCCTAATCATAACTTAGGATTTTTGAACCATAATACAATTGGATTTAATCCAAATTATCAAAATGATTTGGTATCAACTAATGGTACTAATAATAATTAGTTTCATAAATCAAAAACTCCAAAGAGTGAGAATGATTCTATATTAAAGATGGTACAAAAGCTAAGCACTGATTTTTTTCAGTTGCAAAAGTAGGTTTGTAATACTAGTGAAAGGTCAAGTAGTAAGTTATAATTTCAAATGTTTAATAGACATAATAATATAATTTAGATTGATAATTTCCATAATAATAATAATAATGAATCATATACTAATAAGAAGACCATAGACATTAATCTTATTGATGTTGCATTAACTAATTACTATAGAGTTCATTGTATGTCTAAGCATGGTGAGATGGATTACATTGAATTATATAAAGCCTTTGAGGCCTTTTAAGATGAAATGGATATGTTTTAAGTAGTTCCTAACAAAGATAATGGTGTAGGTACATCATGATCCAAATCTACTGACCAAGCCTTCATGGTGGAGATGTTTGACTTCCCCTTCCAAGAAGATAATGAACTTGATGATGTTTCTCAAGAAGTTCATGATTTCCAAAAGTTCCTAAAGAAGATATAACCTACAAGGAATAGAGAGAAAAAGTAACCTTTGACTACCTTAACATCTTTAAACAACTTTGGCACTTATTTAGATACTACATCAAATAATAACCTAGAGCCTCCAAAGGGAAGTACTTCTAAACAAAGTACCGATGAATTTATTTATTCAAATAAAATTGGGTATTATATTGTGGAGGACATGAAGAAAATAAAGGATAACATCACATTGCATGAATTGATGCAAATCATTGAACAAAGGGACCTATTTTTGAAGTCCTTGTCTAAGAAACGTAGCAAGCTATCTAAAACTAATAATGCCAATGTTACTGTGTACAAGGGTAAGACAAAGACCCCACATTTTTGCTTGTTTTTATAATTTTTGGTAAGAATCTACATAATTGTTTGTTATATTCTAGTGCATCCACCAACATATTGCCAATAGGTATTTGTAAACAACTTGGCTTGACTCCTATCAAATCTGACAGAGTTGTTACTTAGTTAGATAAGTCTAGAGTCATGGTAGTTGGGGAATTATTAAATTTTCATATGAAACTTGCTTTTGAGCCTAGATTCCATTAATTTATTGATATCCAAGTTGTTGACATTCCTGATGCTTATGGGTTACTATTGATCAAGGAATGGAAAAAGGCCTTGAATGGATATATGTCCATTGACTACTCACATTTATGACTACCATGGAAAGGGGTACTAAATAAAATAAAAGTGGAAAGATAACCAAGGATGAAATATATGATCATGGAATACAATGTTGTGAATGAAAAGGTGAACATAGTTGACTCTGATTTGGGAGTTTTCACTCTTGAAACTACTAATCAAAGTAATTATAAACTTTCTCATATTATCCCTGGATTATGGAAATTGCATTTTGATGGGGCTAGCTATAAGTCTAGGCTAGGGTAGGAGTTTTCATGAATAAACCTATTGGTAAGATAAATCATGATTCCTATAGAATTCAATTTCCATACACCAATAACCTTGCAGAATATGAATCACTAATATTAGGTTTAAAATTTACCATCAAATATAAAGTCAAAGAACTACTAGTTCATGGTGAGTCAAAACTAGTAGTCAATTAGGTAAGGAGTAGATACCAGTGTAAATTATCATACCTTAAAAGTTACAAGTTTAGAGTCTAATATTTTTTGGAGTATTTTAATGTATTCAAAATTGTTTCCATCCTTAAGGAGGAGAACAAGGTTGCTGATGAGCTTGCCTTAGTTGTAGCAGATCTTTTGCCAAATCTTGACTCTTAGAACTTTAGCATTAAACTACTTGTGTCCTTCAGTCCCATATAACGTAACCATATGTAAGTTTTTAATGATGACCAATAGATCCTAGATTTCATGACCAATTTAGGATTATTTGAGGCACATGTCATAGATGAGGCCAATGAGAATGCTCTCGAAGAAGATGACATATTTGATGGTAAAGTCATTCAACTAAATGATGACAAAATTCCAAAAGGCATGATTGCCTTGGAAAGGTTATTTGACCAAGTTAAGTTGGATGAGAAAACTAGGATTCCTAAATCAAGTGAGAAAGATTACAAGGTAGTTGATCTTGGACCTCAAGATCAAGCTTAGCTAGTTAACATTAGAAAAACATGTACAAGTATTGAAGATAAGAAATCTAAAGACTTGCTAATAAATTAATAAGGACATAAATGCATGGTCCTATGATAGCTTGAAGATTTTTGATCCAAAAGTCATCACTCATACCATACTATTGAGTAAAGATTGCAAACCTTTCAGACAAAAATAGAGGCATATCAACCCTATTTTAGAACTGATGATTTTCAAAGAAGACTAAAAGTTATTAGATGCCAAAATTGTATTCCCCATTAGGTACTCAACTTAGGTTGCCAATTTATTTCTAGTAAGGAAAAATAATGGTGAAATCATGCTTTGTATTGATTTTAGGAACCTTAATAAGTCATCTAAAAATGACAACTATCTTTTGCCTTCTTTAGACCAAGTTATACAAAGTGTTTCTGGTTCTGCTATGATGTCCTTTCTTGATGGATTTTTAGTGTATAACTAGGTACTAGTTAACCATGAAGATATGATGAAGATTGATTTCACTATCAAATAGGCCACATTTGCATTCAAGAGGATGCCATTCAAATTGATCAAGATAGGAACAACATTCTAAAAGACCATGGATCATGCTTTCCAAGGTTTGATAGGTAAATGCATCATTATATACATAGATGATCTAACTATTTTTAAAAAAAATAAGGAAGACTACATGATGCATTTACAATAGGTATTTGAAAGGTGTAGAAGGTATGAGATTTCCCTTAAACTAAAGAAGAGTATTTTTTGTGTTATTAAGGGAAATTTACTAGGCCATGTCATTACTAAGGAAGGAATATCTATAGATCCTAAAAGAATAAAATATATATCAAAGATATAGCCTCTTAACAATAAGAAAGATATAAAATAATTCTTTGGAAAAATTAACTTTATAAGGAAGTTTATTTCTAGTTTTACAGAAATTATCAAACCATTGAATGATATGCTGAAAAAGGATGCCAAAATAACTTGGAATGAGGAAACTAAGAAAGCCTTTAAGGACATCAAGGATGCAATTGGTCAAGCTCTAGTCTTGATAATTCCATATTTCTCTAAGGATTTTTACCTTTACGCCTTTTATTTTGATCATAGAATTGTTGCAATCTTAATTCAAAAAATGACAGATATGACCATATAATTGCTTTCATGAGCACCAATTTTAAGAATTCTAAGTAAAATTATTCCTTGATTGATAAAAAAACATGTGCATTACTAAAGGTAGTGAAAACATTTAGGCACTACATTCTTAGGAATGAAGCACATGCCATCCTACCTGACCCTGATACAAAGCTCATGTTGAGTCAAAATGAACTAGGAAAAAGGAGAGGTAAGTAGATATCTTTCCTAAAGGAATATGACATTGAAATTAAGAATAAAAAATTGGTAAGGTACCAAGGTCTAATTCAAATTATTTCCAATACTAACCCCAAGCTTAATGTTATGCAAGTTGAACAAGAAAGTTTTTAGTCTAATGACTGGTATGATCCTATCATTCATTTGCTAATTAATGACACTTTTCCTATAAGAATGACTAGGGAATAGAAGAGAGATATAATACTCAAATAAACCCATTATCTGATCAATAATAGAGTGATATACCAAAATAAATTTGAAGGCATATACCTACGATGCATTTTAAAAGAAGCTGCTGAGATAATGAGCATGTTTCATGAAAAGATGAGAAGTGGGCATCCATCTAGTATCACCACAACTCAAAAAATCCACAAAGATGGCTAATACTTTCCCACCATCTTCAAATATGATCATAATCATGTGAGGGAGTACCACTTATGCCAAATCTTTAACACAAAGGAGCCAAAATAAATAATGCCATTACAACCAGTAATGGTTTATAAACCGTTTGAATAGTTGGGGCTGGAATTTGTAGTGGTTATAGACCTCAACTCATTAGGAGATCACAAGTATGTTCTAAATACCACTGATTATTGCACAAGTTGGAATCAAGATGTATCCACCAAGCAATATAAAACTAAAGAAGTAATAAAAGTTTTAGAAGAAAACATATGCACTAGATTTGGAACTCCAGTCTCCGTAGTACGTGACTATAGATATACTTTCAAATCTATTGAAATGATAGAATGGGAATATGATAACAATATCATTCTCAATTTCTCATCTAACCATTACCCTCAAGGTAATGGAGTATCTTAATCTACCAATAAGAACTTGATAAAACCAATAAAGAACTCTATAATAGACAAACCTAGAACTTGCCATAAGCTTCTCAAATATGCCCTTTGCGTAGATAGGATAAGAATCAAGCAGGACATAAAGGAATCACCATTCTTTTTGGTGTATGGCCAAGATACCATCTTCCCTATCACCCTCAATTTACCTACATACAATTTCATGCAAAAATATATGAAAGAAGATTAGGAACTTGAAAATTCAAGACCACTAGAGATTGTTCAAATGGAATATGAATGAGAAGAATATTTTGCTAATTTTAGTAGACACCAAACCATGGTAAAGATGTGGTTTTATAAGAGATCAAAGGTAAAGGTGTTCAAATAAGGAAAATTATTTCTTATTTGGGACAAGGCATCTAAACCTAAGGGAAAACATGAAAAATTCACACCTCATGGATAAGCCCCTACCAGATTATTGAGACACTTTAGAACAACACCTTTAAAATGAAAGACCTACAAGGAGTATAATTCACATTTCCCACCAATGGTAAGTATCTCAAGCATTAATTTTTTACTACTTCTCTTGGGGTCTTTATGGAGTAAATCTATAAGACTAGTTAGAATTAGTGTAGGTAAGCTAGTTTAGTTTCCCTTCTACTCTTTCTTTCTTTTCCCTTGTTTATACATGTGTTTGTGCATATTTATTTGATTGTTCTTTGATTTTTTCTTGTTTGTTTTTTATTGTGTGTTTTCTTTCTTTGTTTTGTCCCTTACTTTTAATAAGCCCTTTTGGGCAGCCGTAAACTCAAAGTTTATTCAAAAAGCTCAGAAAATCCATAAGTTTAGAAATGCAAGTGTGAATATTAAACAAATGTTGATCATGTATCTAGATTATGAGCTTATGTTATAGTTTTAAAAACTAGTAAGGATTGGTAGATAGGTCAATTGTTCTATGAAAATGTAAGCATTGTTTTGATCTAAATTTGTTTTTAAGAAGAATTACATATGTGGGATGAAAGATTGAATTATTAAGTCATAGTCATGTTTGCACTTAATAAATATCCTTACCTAGGATAAAGGGTAAAACCATAGGTGATTCTATGAAGAACAAACATTTGACCAAATCCCTAAACCTGGATACCTTGGTTCCCAACCTTTGTTAGAAAACCCAAAAGATCTAAAAAATACAAAAAATGAGAGATTATTACAAATTCAAAAGTTTTCCAAAGCAAAATTGAATATGGTAATCTCCATCAGGGCTATGGAAACCTATATGGTAATGGAACAAGGCCTTGAGTGGAGCTAAAAGAATCTATTTCAAGGCTATGAACATCTATCTAGAAATAAAGCAATGCCCAAACCTTCTCTGAGTTAAAGCATGGTTCTTAATGAATATCCAAACATGGTGTAAGTCAATGTTGATGATTAAAGACATCAAACCTAAAATTTGTCTCCTGAATCCCATGGTAAATAGTAAGTGGAATCAAATCACACACATAACATGGTTAGGTTTTGATGTTTGATCCTAATCCTATGGGTGCAAGGTTTATTTTAACCATAAATAGATTTTGATGATGGAACTGATCATGTTGAATAGGTAACTTAATTATTTATTTGAACTAAAGTCTCTAAATTATAATATATTTGTATGTTTCCCCTAGAAGTCACCATTTTTTGAGGTCAATATAACCCCTATTTCTAAAAATTGGGGACCCATGTGTTAAATTATGTAATTTATACTTTGGGTACTGAAAATTCACTTAATTTGAATGTCTTCAGCATGTTTTGCACATTATTTTCATTTGAAGATCACCCACCCCTAGGTATATTTTGTCTTCTTTGTTCATGGTTCTACTTTAACTTTGCCTAATGTTGCTAATAGTGGATCTCGATATTTTAGATCACAGGTTTAATGGAGCTCTCCTTCATGGGATCACACCTAGGTTTCATATTTTATCTCAATTTGACCTTTTACTAGCCTTTGGTATGTTAAAATTTAAGTTGAATCCATGTTCAATATTCATGAAACCCTCATTCATAAACCTTAGCACAAGATTATTTTAGACCAAATTCAAAAAAATAGAGGGAATAATTTACATGGGAACATTTTAATATGCCATATATTTAAGGATAATTTTTATACTAAGGGTTGGTCATGTTTTTAAACATGAGAAAAGCTTATCCTAAAAATTATAAGCTTGGTCCCTTTATATCTTAAGTTCTTTTATCCCCTTTTATTTTAATGTGGTCCAAAATTAATGTTTGCAGGATCCTTTTTCCTAGCTTTATCCAACTTTATTTGTACAAGCTTAGACTAATGTCTTAGTTCTAAGGCCCCATTCATGATTGTTAACATGAATGAGACTTTAGTCCTAAGACTTTATCATAATTATTATTTTCCACAAGCCCTAACTTAATCTATGTGGTTCTCTACAGATCTATGACCTATGTGCATTTGGGCAGAAATGATCAAATGACATGAAATGGACCCAATGAGTCCAAAGATTTAACCCCTAGGACCAATCATGCTTAAACAAATTAGATAATGATCAACAAAACCAATCACAACTAATAACTCAAATCATGATCAATGGTTCACACTTTCTCAGATGAAGTTGATTGAATGACATGTAATGCATTAAAATTTCCGTAGGACCTACTATGTTCCATAGGAATTAAATTTGATGTTCTTGTGCCTATCAATTGATGTCTATGAGGCCATTATTAACATCCACAAGGCTGTCAAATTTAAACCTTAGTGATACATTTCTAGAGCTTAATTTTTACATTCACATGAATTTCATTGACATCCATGAGGCCATCATTGATGTCCATAAGAGCATCAAAATTCAAGATCATAAACCAATCCTACTTAAATAAATGAACATGTTATTTTCCTTTGAAATATTAATAGGGTCTCATTTGGAAAATAATCAAGCACTTTAATGTCAAAATCAATCTTTTACCCTATATTGATTAAAGACCATACTTTGATTTAAGACCTTTTTAACCAGGTTTAGATTTGCATAAGGTCAATTATAAATACCATGGACTTAGCTTGAATATTATCATAAGGTTGAATCATGTTTTTTTAACATTAGACCAGACCTTAGGTCAAAACCTTATACTTAGTCTATATATATATATATATCCCCCTATGGTCTTGTGGAATATTTTATGGCTTTATTATAAAGGCTTGACAAAATATGAAGTCTTATTATATGAATTATAGCTTAAAGCATTTATCCCAATGTGTGATTCATATTTATTAATGTGATAAAAACATTAGGTTAAAAACATTAAGTTAGTTCCTCTTTATTATAGAGGGTCCCCTTTTTCTATTATTTAAACTTATCCTAAATACTCTATCTTCAGGATTATTTCATGTTTATTAACACAAAATAAAACCTTAGACTAAAGTATTTAACGTAAGTTATTTACATGGTCTTGTGATAACTTAAAGTTCATGCACCTTTTCAAGATAAAAAACTCACATCTAATCAAGGTAAGATGATCAAATAGAGTGAGATCACTATAGAATTTTCAATATAACCCATAGAGGCCCATAGGACCACCACATATCACACATGTGCTAACCATGGGACTAACAAAGATGTAGAGCTCAGAAGTCCTGTAAGACTACCAAGTGGTATAATCACAAGGCCGAATACAAAGGATAGATAATGGCATACAACAAGTAGGATTGAGATAAATGATCCATATTGATCCATATAGATTGATCCAATGACACAAAATAAAAGATAGGATTTTCAAAGGGAAATGGTTAGTTTTAAAGAATTTATGAATAAAATGCCATGAAAAATCCAATTGGATGCCACATAACTACCACATTGATGCCACCTAATAATAAAAAAACAAAATCAAATATTTTGTGGGATTGAAAAATCAAAGGTATAAATGTAGAAGTCAAAATAAAATCTAAGACACTAAGTTCACCTAAGTGAAAATAACTACCTCCATTAAAGCTTGAAAAGACTTGTAAAAATCCCTAACATTTGTAGAAGCCCTAGTTTGATCCCAATTTGATCATAGTCAAACTAGAAAGAGCTTAATTACCATCTAAACATAAAAAACAAAAAAATAGGGAAGACACAAAATTATACTTGACTTTAGATGCAGAAGGAAGACTCTTCAAATATAGTGAATTTGATGGGCTGGCATTGTACATCAGGGATAATGACTAGTCCAAGATTTTTTGAGCCATTGAAGAGCTACAAGAAATCACCAAAGAAGATGAAAATAATTCCATAGTCCACTAGAGGTACTATGACATGGTCATCATCTAAATGACTAGTATTCACCATGCAGTGGCAAAGCCTGAGGTACTTCATTGTATTGATGTTATTACTCATATCTTTAAGGATTATAGAAGTGATAAGGATATGATAGTGTATAAATGTAGTTTAAAAAAGGTTGATTAAATTTCCCCCGTTAAATTTTAAAGTTACTACAAAATTATCAAACCTTAGGTAGATTTCATCACAAGTAAGTAATGGTCTAGTAAAAATGACCTAAAAGCTGCCCTTGCCACATGGCTATATTAAAAAACCCATGTAGTTTCTGACCCCATTGGAAGAATCCCTATCACCCAATTTAGGGTAGGAATTAGAATGATTGTGACTTTGATAAATATATTGTCTGGGGCCCCTTACACAACTTACATTAGCAAAATTTGGGGGCCTTATATATATTTCATGGTTGAAAATGGATTTACTCCTCCTATAGGAGAAATGATCAGTATTTACCTGAAACAACAATTATCTACCATAAAGAAGAAGACTAAAAATCACTTCTTTATGATCTATTATATTTTGGATTCCCTATTGGCCATTACCACAATCCCTAACATCAAAAATTGGTCACCTAATGGAATGTAGACAATCTCCCATTACTATTCCAAACTATATATATTCAAGTATAAGGACCACATAAAACTCATTTGTGGCTGTGTGTACACTATTTTGGTAGAAGTTATTATAGGGATACTTATGATGAGGTTAAGTACCTTAATAAATAAGTATGTGGAAATTATTAGGGACTTTTGGTTATATCCTAACTACACTATAATCAAGATAGAGGGAACCTTATATCAACCTCTTAGATTGCCAGTCTATGTACTCACCAAACTAGTTAAATAGGAGATTACATACTAATTGTTCCATGGTATTGATTGTGTACACAAATATAAAATGAAGGGGATAATCCATCCTTAACCTTTGACTATTATTAGAAATGTGTTTCATAATTTGGATAATGTAAACACTATTTCTAGACATAGAGACTCATTCAATTTACAGCTTGATGATTTGAGATAGTGGGACCCCTGGGATAATATTGTGAAATATTTGAAAGCAAAATAGATTAACATGAAATATGAATATCAACTTGGTGTCCATGATATAATGTACATCTAAGCAAATTCATTTTTATAGGTCCTAGGAAGATTGAAGAAGCACAATATCAAGATTGATGCTAGATTGAAGAGAGAAGAGAAGCTAGATGATGAAATATGGTAGATAAATCCTTTACAATACCATTTTTAGTTGGATCATATTATAAACCTCCTCTAGAATATCCATAGGAAAAAATTACACAAGGGTCAATAAAAGAGAGGCTTGAATAAATAATTAGTGAAGGGACATCATCTTTTGCCCAATTTGAAAAGTTAGAGTCTCCAATTAAATACATTGGCATGATTGTGTTAGATCTAGAGGAAACATTAGAGGATGAATTGAAGGAACTAGAAAGTGATTATGGGTTGGATGAAGAGGAAACACATAAATAACAACCTCAAACCCAAGTTGAGGTAACAAGAAATGAAAATGGGAAGGAGATAGATTTGGACTTAGTCCCAGTGATTCCCCCATAAAAGAGAGAGGCTAAGATAGCTTTGGTTCCTATCAGAACTAAGAGGCCCAAATTAAACCTCACTCATAATTTGAGTTATGTTAATATATTTAGTCATGAACATCCAATTTATGGTCCAACCATTCATGACTATTTTGTATATGGAAAGTTACAAAAGATCCCAACTCCACACCATCAATGGGCCATCACAAAATCTGTCAACATCATAGTTCATGAGGAACTTAAACCCTAGATAATGGCTCTAAAAAGGGAAGAAAAGGAAAGACATTTGGCTGCTCTTAGATCTTTAGGTAGTACCCAAATGGAATTCCTAGATCCTACAAAAATAACACACTCTTCATTAGTTGTCTAATTTGACCCAACCACTACTAGATTGGAAAGAGTAACAATAAAGAAAGCTATGATGGGTGAAAATGAATTCAATTTTCAAAAGGTGAAACCATTTATTATCTTGAATCTAGTTAGAGGCCAAAGACCAGGTGAGAACCCCATCCATGAGGAGGATATAATTGGGTTAGCCAAAGCTCAGTCAACCTAATTACAAAATAGAATCAAAGGATTGCAATAATGAATAGAGAACCTACAGAGGTAGAAGGAGGATTTGGAGAAACAGGTGGTTTTATCAGTTCTTGACCCCATAGTTGATATGTTTGAAGCATATTTTTATGACATGTTTGACTCTCTAAAGTCAATAAGGGTAAGATAGAGTGCACTAAACTAATAGGATATAGTAGCCAAGGGCTTAATCACCCAATAGTAGAGTTCCAAGGATAAGATAAAGGATTTAATTAACATCTTGATAGGGGATAAAATCCTTGGTTTCAAGACAATCAACATTGCTCATCTCAACACCATCCTAGGCTTGATTTTGGATAAAATCAAAATTTCTTAAAGAAATTCATCGAGGATGATAAAGAGCTGTTGGACAAAATTGAATGACTCATAGGGACAATGATTGCCAAACCTATAAAACTCATCTTCATGGGAATCATAGTAAATGATGATTACAAGCACATGACCACTTTGGCCATGTAGGAGGTGAGAAGCAAAGGCCAAGGTAGGTCTAGAGGTGACAACAATAGGATCATGGATATGATCTTAACTGCTAAAGAGAAGATAGTTGAGGCAAGGATCATCAAAGAAGCCTTGGGGAGAAATGATAGGGACCTTGATGACCTACAAGATCAAGAGGAGGAGTTCCTCTTTAAACCAACTATAAATTTGAAGTTAGTTGATAAAAAACATCAAAAGGCAATGAGTATTATACTTCAATAGAATCAAGGGACTTCATCAACATAGGGTCCACCAATTAGTTAGGAATATTCCCTTTTGTGGAAGCATTGTAAATTTTGAAAATGGAATTTTCTTTTGTAAAGGCATGTGTATTTTATTAGCATATTTTCCTAAATGGTTAGTTTATTTTAGAAAGTTTAGTGTATTTTAGAAACTTTGTAGAAGGATAGCTGCCCTTTACATTTTGTACACTTGTAAGTTGATGCAATTGATCAACTTGTTTCATTGAAGTCTATAAAAGGAGCATTATCATTTATAAAGAGGGGGAGTTTTTGAGCTACAAAAACTACTGTAAACTTTGAAACAATTAATATGAGTAGAGACTTTTGAGAAGATTGTCTCATCTTGTTGGTGTTAACTATTATTTAGCTTTTCTCTTAATTGTTTGTTCTAAATCTTAGATTTGAATAGTTATTTTAAATTCTTGGTACATACCTTTGAATGCATAATTTTTAACTTGTGCATATGCTAGGTTAATTAAAGGTTCCTTAGTTTTCTTCATTTCATTTGCTTGATATTTATAGATGTGCCTTAGATATCTACTTAAAAGATTAAAAATTTAAAGTAAACATGGTTCTTATTTGTATTGTGTCTTATCTTCCTTAGAAATTTGCCTAATATGTGTTGTTATTTGAGCTTAAGTGGATTTAAATCATATATTGGGTTTAAGTGCATGCCTGAGAAACACTCGAACTTTGTCAGAATGCCTAAGATAAGGATCAACAACACTTTTCTTCTCTACCATACCCTAACTTTTACTTTTTTTAACCATATCACTTTAGTTTAAATATCATTGTAAATATCCACATATATTAGTCTTAGCTTAGAATTTGATCATAATTTACTAATATTAGTATAGATTACTTCATCTTTTGCAAAGGTTATTGAGAGGACCAAGGTGGCTCCCAACCACTAAGTTTTATAAATATTGTGGAACAATTTGCTTGCTTTGTCACTATTTCATCATAGGTAACTAGATTACAACAACCTGCTACTCATGCTTTGAACTCTTTGAGTTCTAAAATGGTAAGTGTTCTTTAAACACTAAGATCACCTTGTGGTACATATCTAGGCATCAACATGTCTTTTTGATGTCTTTGGAGGCATGAAACACATGTGGGTATTCTTATTTTTTTGTTTCCATGTTTGCTCTCCATCATGGCCTTCAAATGTCTATAGTCAAATGTAGATGATCTTCTTAGGCACCAAATCACACCTATAGTTGACCAAGTAAATCAAAACATTGCTCTCCATCCCTTTTGATGACATTTGAACCAAAATTATCTTTATCATATCCATAGAATCATATAACAATGAAGGTCTATTATTGTTATTCCATTTTTATATTTAAGGCTATTTAGAACTCAGAATCTTGTAAAAAACATTGAATGTTTGCAATGAACAAATACCAAAAATGGATGATTCTAAACATCATGTTCCTATAGTCACACATCCATTCTCTTTTGAAAAGTTATACCCCTAGGATAGGGATATAAGATAGGATTCATTTTGAATCATATAGACTTGTGTCACATCATAATTTGGTGATACAAAAAGTGACTAGGGCCCTATTTTGGTGTTTTTAGGGAACTTATCCCTAAAATAAGTTTTCCAACTATGCATATGGTTCTTCAAATCTGATTTATATTCTATTGCTTCACCATGGATTTTATGATATCTAAAACATAATAAGACCTAAATAAATGTATTAAAACATGTTCCAAAACATATCTAGCAACATTTTTCAATCTCTATGGATGTCACATGTAGGTGGACATTGTAGTATACAAGTAGTGGGTAGAGACATGAGAAATATACATGAATTATGGGATTGTAATTAATATTATACCTTAAATTTTTTTATTAAACTAGTCCTATTCACATTTAAGTTCTTGAAAAAATATTAAATACTCCCACTCCAATGTTTTTGACTTCTTATAGGTGTTTATTCATGGTGTATGATTGTGTGTGCATTTTACATTGACTATCACAACCCTTTATGTGCTATTTGGAGAGTTTGGTTTTCCATATCATGATCCAAAAATATTTTAAATAACTTGTGAATCTTCATATACCTTCCATTAACATCATCACTTTAAGACACCATGACTATAGATTAAACTTTGCAAAACATTGACTAGGTATCATATTTTGACTACAACCTTCATTATGTTAGCTTTTGAGATTGTTTTTAGAAGTAAAGGGTATAAATTAGACATTATAGACATTAAAAACAACACCTCACACTCATTTTAAACCACTATAGAGAAACAAACCTTTTGTAAGTGTTGAAAATTGACTGCAAGTCCACTAGTGACATCAAACTACAACTTAAACTATTTGGCTCATGAAATCAACTCTAAACATGAAAAATAAGATATAAAAAATTAAATGAGTAATTTATCATCATATATAATTAGTTTAAATAACTATATTGTATGGACTATCTCATATAGAAGCAAAACCTGTAGGGTATGGGGATTAGCATGCAAAACCAAATAGTCAACTTCTTAAGAATGGTTCATGAAGTATAAGAAACCATTATTACAAATAAAAACATGAAAATTAATAATACCATGTTTAATATCTACCACCTATAGTATTTGACCTGGAAGTCTTCCTAATGGCCCTATCATCAAAAGACTTATTAACTAATTTTGCTTGCCTAGTAGAGCGATGGAGAAGAGAAATGGTTTTGGATCATTTTGTCACTTATAAAGTAGTTAAATAATGTAAATATTATCAATGAATTTTGGGATCCATTAAATAAAATTTTCCCATGTGACACTCTCCTCTATAGGCCGTACAACTACCAAAACCTCTTTCTTTTCACTTGTTTGCTTGATTTTGATTAACACCTATAAGTTTTTTAGTTAGAAGCTAACATTTATGATAGATAATCACATGAGGTACATTTATAAGGAGTTAAAAACACTTTAACACCTTGAAAAACTATACCACTTTCATTTATGACCTATATATAAGCCCTAAGTAACATAAAATGACATAAGGACTAAACATGACCATGACCAAGACTAATAACATATTAAATCACATCAAATGAACTATGATACATTATAATAGACACCTATATAAATTTTTGGACTATAGGAGGCTGACCTATTTTAAATTGTGGTTAAAATAGTCAACACTAACACTTGATCCTACTATTTGGGATGTTCACTCACCAAGATTTTAAGAATGTTCCTCTTGTTGACTAATTATATTTGTCCATCAGTTTGTGGATGGTATGCAAAACTAAAATTAAAATTAGTTTACAATGTTTTCCAAAGAGTCCTCTATAAATAACCAAAAAATTTAGCGTCTTTATTAGATACAATTCTATTAGGCAAACCATGCAATCTAACTATATCTTTGAAGAACAAATAAACTATATGAGTGGCATCACTTGTTTTATAACAAGATATTAAATAAGCCAATTTATAAAATCTATCCTCAACTACAAATATGTATTCATTACCTTTTTGTGTTTTTATCAGACCAATAATAAAATCCATACTTATAGAATCCCATGGCCTGTTGCGAATAGGTAATGGTTGATACAACCCTATATTTTGGCTCCTCCCTTGCTCTCATATTGACAAGCTCTAAAATTTTCAATAGATTTTATTACATAAACTAACATACCTATCCAAAAATAGAATTCAGTCAATTGGTTAAATGTTTTATCTTGCCAAAAACTTCCTATAATACTGCCACTATGTTTCTCTTTGATTAAATCCTCTCATAGATCCTTTAGGAATGCATAATTGGTTCCCTTTAAACAATAATCCTACTTATAGCATGTAGTCCATCCAAGAAATTCTATCCCTACTTGTAGGATCCTTTCATGATTCATATGCTTCTTTTAAATCTATATCTTCTTCATATAGATCCTTCAAAGCATTATTTATCCATTTATGTTTATTTACATCTCCTATAAAAATCAGATTTTTCCTACTTAAAGCATCAATAACTTGCCTTCTTGGATTTCCCCTCACTCTATCTATTTTTAACATTATATTAAACTAATATTTTTAATATCTTAATTATCCTCTAGATCCTATGATTTTTCACACTCTCCAATGCTCTGATACCATAATTGATGAGACAAAATAGCCCTCTTTTGAAATATTCTTACAAGATAATCTAATTTTTTTGGATTAGTCCTCTCAATTGTAATTAAATACATTTGAATAACTGATCTTGTAGTCTCAATTCTTCCTAAATATCCTTCATACACTCAAAAATTGAGCAATAATTTCATGAATATCCTTTCAATGAACTCAATATCTGTTAGTGCACTCTAGAACCTCAAATTCAATATTTTGCCTTCGACTGCTACAATTCTTTAACAAGTTATTAGACCTCAAATTCAATGGTTTATGACTCATAATTTTTTTGTGTGATTCCTTGAGAACCTTTTATATGATCATAAGTATAATTTGAAGTGAAGAAATCAAATTATAACTATTAATTTTCCTAAAAAGACCAGTTTTTGAGATAGACTATGTTTAAGGCCTTTAGGCCTAATTCGCTCCAATAGGTCAAAACCCTATATGACTCATTTTGAAAATATTAATTAATTTATCAGGTTATTATGATGTTAAAAAATGGTTTTAGGCTTTTAAATGGATTTTAGATGCTTCATACATTTATTTGAATCAAAATTCATATTTGACTGTCAAGTTTCACAATAACCTACAGGAAAATAAAAACACAGTCGCCTTTTATCATCCATGAAAGAGATAAATATTAAAAATAAAGATTTTATTACTTATTAAACATGTATTCCCACCTTTTGGAAACGTTTTGTATATTTTTGATGGGTACAAATAAAGTTATAGGTTTTTTTCTACTGAAAAACCCTATTTTAGGTCTTTCCAAGTTTTAGGAGGCAGAGAGTGATTAATTGATTATTCATAAAATTAGGGGATTATCCAATCCAAAAATTAATTGAAAAATAATCTTATTAAATACATAAAACTATTACAAATCAACGTTTGGATCCATGTATAATATTATATGTAATTGAAATGGCTACAAGACTATAAAAAACAAAAAAATAGGGTTTTCTTTTAGTTTTAAGAACATATATTAAATTGAAATCGAATGTCATCAATAATAAAATGGTTTATATTTATTAAAGAATATTATAAATAAATAAAATCACTTACAACCGAATATCACTCCTTTTTTCTTAATAAAATAATAAAAATACACACACAGTACCCTTTTTTCTGAATACAAGCATTGTCCAACCCTCAAACCTAAAAATTTGATCTTTTTATGTTTTAAAAATGTATGACACATCCTTATCCTTAGGTTTTATGTAAATATATTTTTTGGAGCTTAACTAATTATAGAAAAGGATAAGTTAAGTCTATATTCTCTCTCAACAACTTAAACTGATACAACAAATGACTAAATTATAGTAGAAGTATATTATATTTACCTTATTTTGTTTTATGGAGATAATGAATACTAAATGAACCTTATAACACACATAGACATGTACCTATACCATTATCAATCTATTTAAAACTTGATACAAACATTACACAAAGATAATTATCATACTTACCTTAATATAGATTTAAAAATTCAAATAAACCAATTTGGAGGGAGACCTCCCTAAACTCATAAATGACCTTAAGTATACCTCTAATGCCCAAGTAAGGGATTATTTAGACTTGAAAGACATATAAAACTATAAATATGAACCTATTTACATTCTTTCAATATGTACATGTATTAGGCATTCTATGTCAAAAAAAGGAATTATAAGCCCTCATGAAGTGAGTTAGATGTATTGTGACAAAATTGAGTTGTAGTGTGCATCTGAGTATTGTTCATTGACAGTATCTTAGAAATATTAATAACCTATATTATTCCACTCATAATTATAATATTGATTTTAAACTAATGGAATGTTAGTGTTGACTTCTATTATATCTAGATGAGCATAGGTAGTTTCCTCATACTATGGAATTGAACTTTCTAAATTATGCTTTGCAATATTTTCTATTATTATGACTTTCAAAATTATCCATATTGTACGTATATGGTACATTGTAGGCTCTTTTTTTAGAAAGCCTCCTTTTGGAATGATTTTTGGCTTAGCCTGATTCTAAATGTGTAACTTAAGTTCTTTATATTTTTGTAACATTACATATGTATTTGGATATTTTGCCTTGATAAATTATATTTTTGAATGATTTTCCTTGGTATGTTCCCCAAATCCCAAACCTTGTTGACCAACATTATCAAATTCTAGAATAGGAGTAGTGATTATTTGGGCATGTTTTCCCAACCCTTAATCTTTATAATCAAAATGTTTTAGATAAATTTGACTAAATCCATAATGTTTTGAAAGTGAGACCTCATTTTGGAGAGGTATATTTGTATCCTTCACTTGCTTTACCTGTGCTTATCATACTGTTTATTATTTTGATTTTTCTTTGTGAACCTTTTGTTGTTCTAAATTATGCTTTGGTAACCAATTTTGGACTATTTTTGAATTTTACCCCTTTTGAATATGTTATTGTATCACTATGGATCTCTTTATTGATTTATCTTGTATAATGTCCTCATTAGCAATTATCTATTGTATATTATTTTTTAATTCCAGGAATGAATTTGTGTGATGACCATGCATTCTATGGTATGGACAAAAGTATCTGGATATCCATACTAGATGTAGAGGAGGTAGGTTTATTGACTTAGCTTTAATCATTTAACTTAAAATATAACCTAAAATTCTATTTGATAGTTGAGTACTTTCAGAATCACTAGTTGTAGATGTAGTTTTTTGTATTTTCTTGTTTTGATGCATAACATTACTTGCCATAAATTGATTAGGTGAAGATGCATATACATGATTGACACTATTGTACCCTGAAAGCTTTTGTCTTGTGTTTTAATTTTCCAATGTTATAATATTTTCATGTAATAGTTGATTTTGATATTTCATTTCTAAAATTAACCTTCTCATACTGATAATTTTATCCCTTAGAGTCTCACAAGTGCAAACTCTAGTTACTTTTGATTGAACATATAGGCACCCACCTTGTAGAGAAGAAGTGGAGACGTGGATAGGATAAGTATAGGAATTAGTAAAAATAGTATAGGCTTATTCATATCATGGAGGAGTAATAACATGGAATTGGTTAGAAGTAAAATAGCTATCACCCTCATGGAGATGAGAAGAAGGAGATTCTTTCTAGTGCATAAGATATGACATTGAAAATTGAAACATGGTTATTTGGGTATTAAATTTATGGAGTAATTATAATCAAATATATTTTAACTGATATAGGACAACATATACATATGTTTTTATATCCTATTTGAATTTATTCCACATGAAATAAAATAAGCATGAAAATAAAGCTAAAAAAATTTGCATTAGAATGTGATAAACATATTTTATCATTATTATAATGATTAGACAAAATAAAATTAGAAAACATAGGGATATGAAATCTAAGTATGAGTTCTAGAAGGATGGAAGCTTAAACCCTAAAAGTAGTATAGGGTTAAGGTTTTTGTATTATTTGAAGTAAGTTAGGTTCACCAAATGATTTAAATTTAAGGGGTTTATGGATTTTAAAACCGTAGGTTGTTAAAGGGCTAAAAAATTAAATCAAGGAATAAATATTCAATAAATACAACTATTTATTTGTATATTAATTAACCTAATATGAATATTCTAAGAATAGAAATGAATTATAAAAATATGTACTTAACTTGAAACTAATTGATATGGGTGAATGCCAAGATGAAACTTGGTATAAGATCTATGAAAAGTGTTGCAAACTAGAAATAGGTCTCAGAAACCTTGTTGGATAGGAGTGCAATCCTTTAGATAGTAGTGCACTGTGTTAGTGTCCTCAGGGGTATGATAATGTATTTTCTCATATGATACTATGAACTTATGAATATGCATTATCCTAAGTCTAAGACACTTATGTACATATAGACAAACCTTGATTCACTACCTATTCCATAATTTGTCTAATTTTGGATTCAAAACCTAGACCTCTTTATTGTTAGGGTATTTGGGGAATATAAGTATAAAGTGTGGTGTTAGTTAGATAGGTTAGACATGACCTCAACACCCCACTGTGTTGAGATTTTCCTACATACCAATACCTCAATAGGGGATCAATCCTAATGTAGTTCTCTCACCTATGTGCTTGGTAAAAGTGAAAGTGAATGCTAGTATAAGTGTCAACTTGAATGCTTTGAGTGTGTTTGAGATTGGAAATATGAGTAATCTAAGCATAAGATTTTTTTAGATGGATATATGTAGAAGTAGGGTGCAATAGGGATTAATGACCTTGATTTGTACTTGTTTATAAACTTATTTGTGTGTATTTACATTTAATTTCCATATAATGGGTAAAGAGATACAAGTGTTATATATATATATATATATATATATATATATATATATATTGATTTGGTACCTATTGAGATTTGAAATAGGTCTAGTCCAACCATAAGGTGTATTGAAAAGTGTAAATATGTTTTTTGGAGGATAAAAGTGTTAAGGGTCAATAACACAATACCTTAGTCACTATCGTAGTGCGCTAGTGTCCAAAGTGTCACACTAGTTTTCAGGTGGCAAAATCTAGTGCACTAGGGGCCTATATTCTCAAGAGATTATTTGGGACTACTTTTCATGTGTGTGTGTGTGTGTGTGTGTGTGTGTGTGTGTGTGTGTTTGTGTGTGTGTGTGTGTGTGTGTGTGTGTGTGTGTGTGTGTGTGTGTGTGTGTGTGTGTGTGTGTGTGTGTGTGTGTGTGTGTGTGTGTGTGTAATTTAGGATTTTTGGTGCCCCCATCTTTGGATGGGTTAGACATGCACGAAATATGGATAAGGATCAAAAGAGGCCCTAAGATAGGTTTAGGGCTAAGTTATGGATAAGGTGGTCTCAAATGACACACATTGCACTCAAGTGACATTTTATATAACTACACATGTTATATCCTACCATCCCTATAGGGACACTAACATCATCACTAATGACCATATTCCTTATCTAGTGTTTATACCTAAAATTTTATCCCAAATGAAAATCTTTAGAAACACATGGGTCAGAGTATTTGTCTTATCCAATATTCCATGAGACATATGAAAAAATTATGGTATAAATACAAATTAAATCCTAATTAGTATTCATCTATAAAATACCAAGTGTAGTCATATTAAAATACAATTTATACAACTTGAGCATGACTTGTGACACCCAAACCATAAGTCTCTCCTACTCACTTGAACAACTTACTTAGGCATGTTTTCACTATTTCCTAGTCATCTAAAGCCTTTTAGATTTATCCCCTACTATCCTAGACTCCTCTCCCAGGCATAGATCTATCCCCCAGGGTTCCTTTCCCCCTAGACAATATCACCATAAGGTGAACTATAACATTGGGACCCAAGGTGTCCAATTTATAGCACTATTGTCCAAGTCTATAATAGCCTCAAATAGTCATATTTTCCTAAATCCTTATCTTTTCCGTTGTCAGCCTAATATGAGTTCATATAACCCAAGATCATTAGTTTCCCTATAAAATCCCATTCAAAGGTAATTTAGAAGGGTTGGAAATCATTCAAAGGCACAAGATAGAAATATATTAAAGCAAACTCAAGAAAATATTCCTATTCTTTGCATACAACCAACCATTATTATTTCTAGCCTATCCAAACTCTTGCACCAGTCACGAGTCATCCCAAGCTTGCCTAAATTTACATACACTTACATTGCATACATAAGATTGCATAATAAAAATTTAAGTTGTGATAACTACATTGGCATTGATCCCTCCTCAGAGTATTGGTATGTAGGCAATGTGCCCACACATGGGGTATGATCACATATTCAGTGCATATTACACACTAACCCATTTTTCCAATTGGATTAAAGATCACCTATCAAGCATGAAGAGGAACTAATATCTTTTATGACCAAATAAATTACACATGAAACTTCGTGAACAAACAAGACTCAATATTTCAGGCACATGGTCTCCCAAAGTAGACAAATAAAACCTAGAAAGCTCAGACCCTCAGGACTACAGTGCCAAAATTAGGACTACAACGTTGGACCTCTAGGTGTCCCATTTTTGGTGTTCCTATTTAGATAGAAAATAGACTTTTAGATCTTATTTTTGATAGTATGAATAACTAGATCAATAATTTACAACCTTTCTCTCCTCTGTCTCAACCCAGAATCAACTAAGTTTTACTCTCTATCCCATTATTTTCTATTTTTAGAAATCAATTAAGTACTTCCAAATTCAATAATTTATTAGGTGAAGTAATGCACATTAATTTACTGATTTTCCACTTAATCTAGAACCCTTTACTATTTATAAATCTAAACCCTATAGTTTCCTAAATTTAGTAAAACATTCGGTGAACCTAACTTCAAATTTTTGCACAAAAACCCTAGAAACCCTAGGGTTAATTATTTATGATTTTTTGAAATATTTTCTTAATTTTTTACTAAATTTAAAAATTAAAAAACTATAAATTAATTGAAATATTTTTTTCAATAATTCACTAAAACCCTAGTTTGCACATACTAGGTCGTATTTTCATACAAACACTTTCAAACCACTAGGAAAAATATATTGCTAATTTTAGCAATATTTTCAAATTTTTCATAAATTTTTAAAATCCAAAATCTACAAATTGACTATAAATTTTTAAAATTATTTTTATAATTTTAAAATAATTTCTCTCAAACCCTAGATTCATACAATAGGTCCCATTACTTCTTGATCTATCACCTTACATATAAGCTTCAAACTCACATGAAATAATAATGGATTTCACTTATTTACACATGTTTCTTACAATTCATATCAAATAATAAAGAGGCCATTATTGGTCTTATCATGTACATGAGTGATGAAGTCTATCATATGTTATTACAAAGGTTCATTATTTGCATTTCATGCTTGATTTTCATAATAAGGGATGATATTACAAAATTCACTGCTAAACATGCACAAGATTCCAAAATTATTTTTACATATTCTCTTTCACTCATATGGAAAATTGTTCAAAATTATCTTTCTAAATGCATTTAAAATGTCATATTGCATATCAAAAATTTATATGCCTTTATGAAAAAAATCATGTTCTATATCCTTTGTTATTTAGTTCTCACATGGAAATTTTTGCAAGTTTATCATACTAAGCTCATTTGAAATGTTGTAATAAATACCAAAGTTCTTTATGTACTCCTGCATCAATGCACATATGCTCTCTCTAATTATCTATTTTCTAAATGTCACATTTATTATACTCAGTATGTTAGATAAATAATAACACATGTTACACTCTTTTTTGATTTTTCATATCAATCTATATTTTCTATATGCTACTTTATCTCTGTCATATAGAAAGATATTTTTACATATATTGGTATACCATTCCTAGATATGATCTCATGCATACCATTTCATCTTTATGATCTCTACATAGCAACATGGAATTCATTGGTCACTCTTGAGTCCTTTCCTCCTGCCACTAGACATAAGAAAGAACTATGGTTTACATCCCTCCTTCCTTCCTCCACACTTGGTATATCTAACACACATCCCACACCTACTAACAACTCTATGCATAGAGTAGATCAAATGGTACATGTTATCACCCAATTTTATGAAGATAGTAAAATTGGTTACACCCATGGCCATAGCTTTGTCACTCAAAATGGTGCCCTCCTAGATACATTCTTAGTTCTTGAGCTCCTCCAACATTTAGATATCTACAAAGATGTACTATATGTAGCCCTTTGTAACACTATAATTTCTACTTCTATAGAGTCAACTTATGTTGTATCCATCCTCAATATAATGCAATATAAAAAAGAACATATATCCTTTGAGAAAGAGGATTTGCCTCCATAACACATCATAGAACAATGTTTACCTTTATATATTCAACTAAGAATCAATGATGTAGGAGTAAAAAGAGTATTAGTTGACAACATATCTATTCTAAATATATACAACATTTCATTTCTAAAACATCTTAACATACAACCACAATATTTAGATCACTCTAACATTCATATTTGAGGTTTTGAAAACACACCAAGAATTTTTTTGGGTCAAATAATGCTCAGCCAAACTTTTAGGCCTAAAACACTTTTAACTACTTTCCAAGTAATACCAAATGAACTTAACTATAATTTACTACTTAGTTGACCATAGATTCATGACATGCATGAATTCTCTTATACACTCCATGCTTGCATAAAATTCAATCACAAGGGCTATATATACACATGTCCCATAGACAATGAACCTTTCAAATATTGCCAAGTTGCTGAACCACAACAACATTACATTCCACACTTCAACCCTGATACTATATCCACACAACCTATTACACATAGTGTACCCTCAGACACATCATCCCATTATCCCATTATAGGTCCTAACATAGCCCCCACCTCAACCCACCAATTCACATTACCTTTTGCACTCAAATATCTTAATAAGATGGGATATCAAGGTAAAGGTCTTGGAAAACATGAGCAAGGAATTATTGATCCAATTATGGCATCCTCAAAACATGAGAACCAAGGATTGGGATATTATCCTACCTCCCTAAATAAAAAACCTTTGACTAATACCTCAAATTATATCATTTTTTCCCATCTAGTACATCGATAGACCATAATATCAATCATGTCTCCATGCTTTCCTTGGTCCACCCTGACCTCATTGATGATATTGTTTCCCCAAATATGCTAGCATTCAATGAGTTTTCTAATGATTAATCCCTTTTACAATTTCTAAAATCTTATGATGATCTCCCAACCTACTACCATTAAAATAGATTCCCATATCACACACACACATGCATATTTCAGAGAAAATTTAGAATCCTCTCAAGACATACCAAAGAACATAGGTGACACCATCCCCACAATCCCATATGCACTTAATTGATCCACATTAATTAATGAGGAAATAGTAAATTTTAACTCTGAAACTAATTAGGATCCTAAAATTGTCCTATTAGCCACTAATTTATGAAAAGAAGAAGACATGAACATTTGACAAAATTTAATAGAATTTCCCAAACTATTTGCTTGGTCTTACTCTGGCATGCCCAGAATCAACACATCTATTGTAGTTCATTGAATTCCCTTGTACTTGATGTAAAACCCATCCCCTGATTTAAGAGCTTCAACTCTAAGGAAAAACTTACTCCCTCATCTGAGCATCAACTCACTTTATTTGATGGCACTAACCTATCAAATTCTTCTATGGAGCTAAAAATCTAGCTTAAAAAATAGATTCATACATGAATCCAAATCTCTATTCTTTATTATAATTCTAATATATAATAGACCATACTCTACACATTTTGTTTATGCCTTTCTTCCTCTCTACCCCTCTGTCGTTGTGTCTAGATATGTCTATATTCAACATAATTCATCTCTCTCACTCTACTCCTCTATGTCTCTATATTTTTTTTGACACAATTCAATAGCTTAAATAACTTTTCATATATTTTAGATGACATTTATATATAATGAATTAAACTAGGGTTCCATATATTTACTATGTTCACACTTGATTACAAACACATCAAGCTCTGTTCTTAAAGTCTAGTATGAAGCCATTAGTGTTAGAGAGTTTTCAATGATGTAATTAAGGTTTCTAGGTGAGTGGATGAAGTGTCTTGATAGTCTGAATGACAATGACAAAGTGTGCAATGTGTTTGTCCTAGTGTGCATTGAAGTATGATTGGTTGATCTTTAGTTTTGGCATGGTTAGATGTGTTCAAAAATGAATATGGTGTATTGATAATGTATAATAGGTACAATAATAAGTTTTATATTCTTTGAGTACTTGTATACATGATTGGAATTCATCTAGTATTCCATAGTTTTCATCTAGACATTTTGGGTATAGTGGTAGAAAATCTTAATAGGTATTTTACTAATGCCATTATTACCACATGTGGATGAGTCAAGGGGAGTTGGTTATATGGTTGTGATCACATTAGTCCAAAGTTACAATATTTTAAGTCTAAATTCATGTGATTAAGTCTTTTGAAAGATATGTGGGTGAAAATTTGGGCTCTCAGGCATTTTGACAATGTTTTCTATGTTCAAATAGAGTCAATTAATTTTGTTGATGAAGTCAACATTTGCATGCATGGAGATTTTAGGAGGAAATGGTCACATGGGTTTATTTTTTTATTTATATTAATTAATATTCACTAAATATTATGTCATGTAACTAAGCGCAACAAAATATATGCAAGTGTAAATTTGGGTTCCTAAGTAGTTTGACATTATTTTCCCATACTTACTCAAATTTGCATGTGGCAAGAATAACTAAGTAAGAATATTGACGAAGTTATCTATTAGTCAAAGATGAAATTCAATGCCTCTTAGATGCTAGTTTCATCCACCCAGTAGCATACCCTGAGTGGGTTTCTAATATTGTCCCCATCATTAAACCTAATGGTCAAATTTGATGCTACTTTGATTCATGAGATCTAAATAAAGCATGTCCTAAAGATGATTTCCCTTTACCCAATATCGACATGATCATAGATTCCATAATCGATTACAAAATGTTATCATTCATGGATGGCTTTGTTGGATATAATCAAATCAAAATCATTGAAGAAGATTAATAAAAAAACATCCTTCACCACCCCTTGGGGCAGATTTTGATATATTTTTATACCCTTTAGATTAATAAATGCCAGAACTACATATCAATGTACCATGACACATATCTTTCATGACTTGATTCACCATACTATCAAAGATTACGTTGATGATATATTATCAAAATCTAAATAATGAAAGCATCACGTTCTTGATTTATGTAAAATTTTCAAAGATTATGACATTATAATGTCTATCTCAACCCTTAGAAATGTGTTTATGGTGTCACATTAGGAAAACTACTGGGCTTTATTATTTCACAATGAGGCATTAAAGTGGATCCTAAAAAAATCAAATCAATTATTGACATGCCCCCCCCACAAACCTCAAATAACTAAGATCTTTGTAAAGCAAAATTCAAGCAATTCATCATTTTGTAGCCCAATTCATAGATAAAACCTAATCATTCACTCAATTATTAAAAAAATATACAAAATTTGTCTAGAACTAAGCTTGCCAAGATAGCTTCGATGCAATAAAGACATATCTCCTTAATATACCTATTTTAGTCCCACCTACGCCAGATAGGCCTTTCTTACTATAGATCTCTATTATAGATCATGCCTTAGGAGCATTATTATTACAAAACAATGATCAACATGTTGAACAAGCAGTGTACTACATCAATCACATGTTGGTTGATTATGATAAAAACTATCCTATAATAGAAAAATTGTGCCTAGCATTAGTCTTCACTACATAAAAGCTCAGGCACTACATGGTCCATAATGAAACTCAAGTTATCACTAAAGTAGACACTTTAAAATATTTAATGGTAAAACCATACCTCTCTAGTAGAATAGCAAAATGGTTAATGTTATTAACTAAATTTGACTTAAATATAGTCTTCTAAAGATTAACCAAAGGCCAAATCATTATAGATTACTTGGCAGTAGAACCTCTCCTAGATATAACTCTAATCAATGACACATTTTGAGATGATTTTAAAACCTATTGTACTCATTTAGACACCTAGACCATGTTCTTTGATGGCTCTCGATGCATGTCAGGTACAGGAGTAGGCATCATTTTTATCAACCCTTTTGGTCACATAGTACCTATCACATATTTCTTAAGTTTTTCTTGTACAAACAATATAACAGAGTATGAAGCACTTATATTAGGTCTCTTCATCACCTAGTCACTCCAAATCAAATCCATTATGGTCTTTGGTGATTCCCAACTAGTCATCAACCAAGTCAACAATGTATACCAAACAAAAGAAGAACATCTCATCCCATAAAAAAATATGGTACAATGATTATTAGCACAATTTGATTACTTCTCCATTGGTAGCATACAAAGAAAAGACAATCACCATATCAATGCCATGGCAAGTGCTACATCCTTGATCCATATTGACATTAATGATGATCAGGCAATCTTCATAAATAAAAGACTACAGTCACCATCCATATCAAATTTTGATTTAGTAGCACTCTTTGTTTTAGCCACTACGTGTAGTTCTACATCTCTGGAATGGTTCTCTAATATTTATAACTACTTAAACAAATCTACTACACTAGAAGCTTTCTCTTGAATGAAAAAATGTAAATTACAAAAATAAGTAATTTGATATGTAATAATTGGTGGTGATATTTTAAAATGATCTTTTGATTTACAATTAATATAATGCTTAAATATAAAATAAATTAAAGTTGCTCTTGCACAAATACATGATAGTGAATGTGGTGGTCATTTTAGTGGAAAATCCATGTCACACAAATTACTTCAACAAGGATACTACTAGCCTACTATGGAAGAAGAATTTTTACAATATCCAAAACTCTGTGAAAAAGGTCAATGGCATAATAACCTACAAAATGCACCATCATAACAACTACAACCAATTGCTTCTCCTTGGTTATTTATGTTACAGGGATTTGATCTTATTGGTCAAATAAACATAGAATCAGTTGATGGACATAAGTTCATTATCATAACCACATAATATTTCACCAAATGGGTAGAAGGTATTCCACTCAAAACCACCACAGGTGAAGACATTTGTAGTTTTCTCATGATTCATATTATTTCACACTTTAGATTACCTGCATCAATCATTTCTAATAATGGAACATATTTTAAAAATAGAACTATCAAGAAATTATGCCTAAAATATAAAATCAAACACACTATTCAACCCCTTACTATCCATAAGGTAATGGTCAAGTATAAGCTACTAACAAAACCATCAATAACACTCTAAGAAAAACTATGACAAAATTTGGTGATGATTGGCACAACAAACTGGTCTTTGCACTATGGGCTTATCACAAAAGCATTTGCAAACCCATATGAGCTACTCCTTTTTCACCCATCTATGATACCAAAACAATTGTACCATTATAATTAGAAATCCCATCCCTTCATATCTCTCTCAGGGGTATTATCACTAATGATCAATATCATGAAAAATGCTTACATCAATTGGAACAACTAAATCATACACATATTTAAGCAGTAGAACATCTCAAAGTCTACCAACTAAATCATACACATATTTAAGTAGTAGACATGGCAATTGATATAAATTTTAGTTTAGAATTTATATTCTAGACACCAGTTATTGGGGGCAACATGTGCAACACATGGACCTTCTCTATTTCTAAGTTTATTGCATTTTCTAACACATTCCCAGTAGTTGTGTGCCTTACTCCATCTACAGGTGGTTGGAATCACTTCCCATGTACTTGAGTTCTTGAGTGACTTCCTAAGCCTTGATTCTAGTTTTAGGAGGAGATTATATACAAGTCCAATCTCCATCTTTCAAAGTGGCCAATAGTGGCCTAGTTTCTAGGTTACATTTAGCTATCCATGCCAACATTGTCAAATCACAACACATTCAGGGGCTCCATGAAACATCTCATATGGCATTCATCTATATCAATATTTTCCCATTTAGCTTCACATCATAGGGTAATAATCAAGCTAAAAGACTAATTAGCCTTTGTATTCTTGAGACACCTCTTTAGAGGGATTGGACACATGGTCCAAACATTGATTAACTAGCACACACGTGATTCATTAACTTCACATAGTTAGTGATGATGGAGCCAAAGGGCCTACCTTTGCATTATTGAGCCAACTTCCAAGGGATTGAGCACTCAGATCATTCATTGATATAAATTTTGGTTCAACATACTTCTAACATCACCCAACACAACCCAATAGCATAATAGGTTTTGTATTAGTTTGCATACCTAGTGAGGTGTATTTATTCCTTTCTCTTCCTTCCTCTCTCTTTACTCAAATTTTTACATTCTTATTTTAGATATAGTGTATCTAGTAAGAACTAATCTACTTTTGCTTTCTTTTTTTTAGGCTTACATAGTACAACATGCTCTCACTAGACATAATCTATCATCACACAGCTTCTTGGGCTTAACCTCATAGGCAAGTTTACGTATGCTTCTCTTTTTTTCTTAATCCTATTATTTTGATTTGATGCATACTTAGAATAAAGGGGGGGAAATGTAGTCATACTAAAATACAATTTATACAACTTGAGCATGACTTTTGATACCCAAACTATAGATGTCTCCTACTCACTTACATAGCCCACTTAGGCATGTTTTCACTATTTCCAAATCATTCGAAGCCTTCTAGATTTAGCCCCTACTATCTTGAATTCCTCTCCTAGGCACAGATCTATCCCTCGGGGTCCCTTTCCCCCTACACATCAGCACCATAAGTTGGACTATAGCACTAAGACCTAGGGGGTCCACTTTACATCACTATTGTCTAATTACATAATAGCCTCAAATGGTAAGATTTTTTTGAATCCCTATCTTTTCCCTTGTCGACCCAATGCAAGTTCATCTAACCCATGATCACTAGTTTCCCTATAAAATCTCATTCAAAGGTCATTTAGAAGGGTTACCAATAATTCAAAGGCACAAGCTAGAAATATACTAAAGCACACTCAAGCTAATATTTTTATTCTATGAATAAAACCAACCACTTTTATTCCATCCTATCCAAGATCTCTCACCAGTCACGAGTCATCTCAAGCTTGCCTAAATTTGCATACACAAGATTGTATATTACACATTCAAATTGGGAGAACTAAATTAGCCTTGATCCCTCTTCAGAGTATTGGTATATAGGTAGCATGCCCATACACAAGGTGTGATCACACATTTAGTGCACATTACACACTAACCCCTTTTTCTAGTTAGATTCGAGATCACATATCAAGCATGAAGAGAAACTAGGATCCTTAGAAACCAAATCAATTACACATGAAGCTTTGCAAATAACCAAGACTTGATATTTTACGTATAGGGTCTTGTGAAGTAGATGAATAGAACTTAGAATGCTCAAAAATTTCAGACCCTCAAGACTACAACACCAAAACAAGGAATACAATGATGGACCTTGAGGTGTCCTAATTTTGGTGCTCCTATCTAGGTAGAAAATAGACTTCTAGATCCTATTTCTAATAGTCTATCTAGCTAGATTAGAAATTTGTAACCTCTATCTCCTCCATTTTAGTCTATGATCTATGATCAAAGAATTTGACAAAGAGAGGAGGTTAGATCAAGTGTTAGTCCATAAAACCATGAAATAAACACACTAGCATACTAACATCTCTAAGCCTAGATCTTAGGGGGGGCTTAATGAATAAACGATAATTGAAAACTTAACTAAAATGAAAAGAACAATAATCTTTACCTCCCTTAAGAGATTTAAATGATTTATTCATTTAGCTTGCTTAGTTTATGCATAATAAGTCTTCATCAATGACATATGGCTAACATCATCTCCTCTATGCACCATTCTTGAATGCTTGGCTTGATTGATATGACTTGGCTCAATTTCAACATTATAACACTAGGATTTTAGCTTCATGAATCTGTTTATATATTATAACTCTACTTTTATTGAGCTCCCAAATGAAGAGCTCTATGCTTGCTTTTATAGGCTTTCAAATCCCTTACAATGGATTAAATCTAACCATGGTTGATTTTATTAACTTTGGTTGAGTTTGGCATATTACTAGGATATTTTTTAGATATTTTATAAAAGTGACAACTCACAACCATGGTTGAGTTTATAAACTTTGGTGGATTCTGTCATATTCTTAGGATATTTTTTTAGATATTTTCCAAAAGTGACAACTCACAAAGGTAAGATGCTCTTGAATTTCCTTTTTTGTAATTGATTTATTATCTCATGAGTGAATTCAATTAGGATTTGAAATTGATTTAACTTGCTAATTGATTTTTATTAGGGTGTGTAATTTAATTAATTCTTTTTAAGCATTTGGTCATTTTCTTGATTTTGATTAATTCAATGTGTGTATTTGCTATATTTAATTGATTTATTAATCTAAATTGATTTAATGTAAGGTTATAAAGCCAAATTTAAGACCAATAGAAATTCTTGAGCTAGATATTCAATGATTGGTAAGAATTGGTCTAAACTCAGATATGAAGCCATTGGTGGCCAAATTTAAGTGTCTATATTTTGCCCCTATTAGGAAAGATGTTGCAAGCTATAAGCATAGTAATGTCTTTTCAAAGAATAAAATAGTTCTTTATTCTTATGATTTTAATGATAATGATTGAACTATAGCTTCTTCCTCAAGGGAATGGTTGGCAAGTGGGTCAACAAATAGTACCTTGAAAGAAAGAAGTGAAATTAGGGGACCAAACAAATGAATTTGATGGGGTGACAACACAATTATTTACCTAATGTTGGGCAAAATAACTAAGAAATACAAGTGGGATGGTGTACAATGGTTTTACCAAAGGTGGTTATAAGCATTGTACCCAAATTGTGGTCATGTGGTATGATAACACAATGATTTACCCTAGCAGGTGATATAATCATTGAGAAGATGGAGCTACCCTAGTTAGGATAAACAAATAAGAAAGTAAAATTAGTGATAACATGATGATTTGTCCCAACAGATGATATAATAATTTAGAATGCATGTGGGATGATGCTTAGTTTTGATGCAGTATACCCTAATTATGAAAACATGATTGATAGTTGATGATTGATAATTTGATATAGAGGATAAAGATGAATTAGGATAACCTAATAGTAGGGAGATTCTCATTTGAACTAATAAAGGTTGAAATTATTTTGTTACTTAATTACTCTATTTAGGATATGATTCGGTATTGGTTTAAGATTATTGCTAATGTTAGTATCGAAGAGATGGTGATGCTGCATTGATGTTTTAGACCTCTAAAAGATTATTTTTTCTATATCATTTGATGGTATGCCTCATGATAGAACACCATGGGGGCTTGGACAAAATATGCATAAGGACTAACTCTCAATATCTGATACTCAATGAAAAACAATTGCACCCATTATAAAAACTATGATGATAATGTAGACATTTGAATAAGGATAGATTCAATAATAATGTGTAAGGAATAACCCAATGAACACACATAGACTGAATCATGGCCATAGTGATGAAATCAAATAAACATGTACATAAACAAACAAACAAAAAATAGACAAACAAAGAAACAAACAAGACAAATAAAAAAACAAATAAGTGTTAGTCCCTATGTTAGTATAAATAACATGACAAAAATTTCCCCTATAAAATAAGTGAAAATTGAACAAAAAAACAAGGTGGGGGAATAGAAGAAAAGGAAGGGGGTGGTCGAGTTGTCTCCATATGTGCTAGGCAAGTGGACGCTGCCTACATAGTTCCATGTATATGAAAATACAACAAAACTTTAGGACAAATGTATTTCTCCCAAAAAATGGGAAGAAAATAATGATTTATAAAATGCTTGATGGATGTGATAGAATAATAGGTATGAATTCACAAAATGGGGATAGCATAGGATAAAAGGCCAAAAAGGATGGGGAAACTAAAGAACAAGTGGTTTGTTTGTGACTTAGTGAGGGTTCCTATAATCCTTAGGGAAAAGAAGTGGTAATGTTTTTTGTTTTTATAAATTATTTTCAAATGTTTTTAGAATTTTCAAAGCATCTCAACTCAATAGAGGATGAAAGACACTAAAATGGTCCAAGCTGCAAAATAGTGAGAGCATTATAACTTGAAATGATGCTCATAAAATGGAGAGAGTGTGGTTGAAGTTACTCAAAAAATGATGAGAGAATTATAACTTGAAATGATTATCATAAAATGGTGAGATAATTATAACTTGAAATGATTCTTGCAAAATGGTGAGAGCATGGTTGAAGTTGCTCACAAAATGGCAAGAGTATTATAACTTAAAATGATGCTCATAAAATGGTGAGAGCGTGGCTGAAGGGAGACTAGTCTAACCTCAACATGAATCAAACATGACCCACATAATCCCAAAATGGCTTTAAATTAGAGTATTTCACCTCACAATAAAGGAATCTGACTAGTGTAGTAGCCAATTCAAACAAAATAGGCATAGTTGGTATGATGGCATAATATGACATAGGAGTGGCTAGGTGATATGTCAAGGCACAATAAACAAATGTTGCCCCTAGTTTTCCCATAGGAAGTTATAACTAGGATAAAACTAATAGATAAATGATACCAATTTGCCCCAATAGGTGATATAATTAGTATCAAGATCAACGAGCATGGATATACCCTAACAAGTGATATAATCAGGTTCACATAAACAAAATTGATAATAAGGGAATAAGAAATGAAAGATGAAACGACCAAAATTTATTTCATACTACTCGAAAATACTACCTCTATCTGAAATGCTTGAAAAAACTACTAAAATTGGTCTAATTTTGTATGCTAAAAACATGAAACTAATGAATGAACCAAGGTCAAATAATTTAGGTTGATAGGATTTAAAACATGTTTGGTCAAGTAGGAATAGAATAGTAAAATGGTATGATAGGATGGCCTTACTTAGGATACTGATGGTTTTATAAATTGGATTAAATGGTAAGAGGGTTTCCCCCAAGTGGTAAGGTGATTGACTGGGATATGTGATAATGGTAAATGGATATGGCAATTGAAATGGTATGGTAAATATTTGGTTCTAGCCTAGGTATGATAAATGGTATATAATTTTATTATTCTTTCTGAATTAGGGATGAATGTCATTATCAACAAATGATACAAATAGAATATGTGATCATGTTAATTGATACACCACACTTCTTCTAAATAACTACTCTATCAAGAACTGGGTACAGATTTGATTGTCCAAAATGCTTTTGTGATTGCCATTGGTCATTGATTTTGATTCCTTCCAGTGTTGAGATAAGATGTCCTCATAGCCGCTATAAAGAAAAGTGTGACCATAGACGGTAAATATGGATACATATTGGTTGATAGGCTTAATTGGGAAATTTAATGATGGAGGATAATGGATGAGAAACAAATGAAGATCAAAATTTTTTAGGCACACATAATGTTACTAATTTTAGATTCAACATAACTTTGGATGTGGTGGGGCCAAATAATTCTAAATATTCTCTTGATAAGAATACCATATTCTTCTATTGTTTGGGCCTAAGAGTAGCTACCATTTGATTATCTTGTAGATAAGAAGCTATTTTGATTTGATCTTTGATAATGTCTTCATTAAGTAGTAAAGAAATTTTATGCTTAGCTATTGGTGCCTTAAAGAGGTTTCTACCAATGAATTTGTCTTGACTATCTTGTAGTGCATCTAAGAAGGTTTCACTAAGTAATATGTACTTTTAAATTTTATTATCCCCTAACACCTTCAAAAAGGTTTCACTAGAAGATGCTGAGTATTGACTTTGATTGCCCCCTAATCCCTTCAAAAAGGTTTAACTAAGAGAGTATTCTTCTACTGTATGATTATGGTCTTGGCCTCCTTAATTTTCTTCATCTGATATGTCACCATGGATGTATTTCAACAAGGTATGATTCTATGGGTCCCAATCAACACTTGTGGGAGATGGAATGTCAATAATATGACTATGATAGCTGGTGGTAATGGTATGTGGAACAATAATAAAATGGGAATAGGCTACACAATGCTTGTAGAAGATACTAGGAGAACTTATGGAAATGCTAAAGTAATCATCCTCAAAAACCATCAAAGGATCACAAATGTATTCGTATTGATCTGCTAGGCATGCATAACCAATGTTGTAATAGTCATGAACATATTATGTATCTAAATCTGATTTAGACTCAAAGGAGTCTAACTTCAAGGTCAATATTGATGTTGATTCTACTTCTGATGCTAAATCTAATGTCAGTTCAAGATTAAAACTTGAATCTAATTTTGATTCTTCATCTGATGGGTACTCTATTACAATGATGTCTTGTTGAATGTTTGGTATTGGACAAGTAATGACCTGTGATGGCATAATGGACTCCATAAAGACTGGTTTGTCATAGTGAGACTCCTCTAAGATTGGAAAAAGGTCAAGAGATAACTTCTTAGAGACTAACTTGTCAATATGAGGCTCTTGGAAATTAGGCATATGGTCAAGGTAATGTTTTACCCAAAGTTACTTATAATCATTAAGAAGTGACTCAATAAAGACTGGCTCATCATAATGAGACTCCTCAACAATAGATATAGGATTGAAAGGTGATTCATCACATATTGACTTGTCACAAATGGTTGGTTCAAAAAAAACATCTTGGATCAGTTTATTCTCTTGGCCTTAGTTTTCAATGAGTTGAAAAACCCCAATTTTGATCATAGCTTGGTCCTCAAATGATTGGCTCAGTTGGGTAGGTACTGATTGGACTAGTTGACATTTTGGTTGGATTGGTTGGTTTTGGTTGAATGATGGGTTGAGGCTGAATTATTGGATGATGTTTAGGCTAAATGATCGATAGGGTTTGTAATTAGATTGGTTGGTGTTTGGGTTAAATTGGCTAGGGTTTTTTGAAGTAGGGAATGATAGTCACTAGATGAAGAATGGCCGATAATTGGATAATGGGTGGGCACTATGGAGCTTGATTTCTTGCATAAACCAAAGGATCAAGTCTTGGAATATAAATTATAAGGCATCATGGAGCTTTATTGCTCGCATAAACCAAATCATCCACGTCCTCCTCATAAACTATATCATCCTAGTTAGGGTCTTGAGTTAGATTGTAAGCTAGTCCTTGAATTTGTTCCCTATATTTATTATTGTAAGGAGGGTATGGATCCATCTCCGAAATAATATTGTCATTATATAGGTCTATACCCAATTCCTCCTCACCAATCATATCATTCTAGTTGAGGTCTTGAATTTGGTCCCTGATTTGATTTTTACAAGGTGGATAAAATCCTATCTCACAGACCATGTTATCATCAAAGGGGTCTTAAATAAAGCCATAAAAATCAAATCTATTTTGTATGACGTTATATCATAATTTGGATTTTACGTGACTCCACCATAAGTGTAGCTAGACATATCCACATCAACGAAGAAAGATCTAAAAACAAAAAGGCTTAGAGTTCTACAAACTCTAAAAAATTATGTCCAAAGGACAAATTATTAAAACTTGGTCTAACTTATTCAAAAGGGTGGAGCTGTATCTCTAACGTGGTCTAAAAATGTAGTTATATCTCCAAAATGGTTTGTGCTAAAACATGGAATAAAATAGTCTAAAGTCAAATGTCTAATGTCAAATGTCATACATATAAAAGATCAAGAACCTAAATAAAACCATGTTAAAGTCTAGGCCAAAGTGTTCCAAACAAGTTCTAAACTAGGAAAGGGAAACGTTGAGTTGCTAGGGCTTTCATCCAAAAACAAATTCAAAATCTAGGCTCAAATAAACATGATCTGCTAGGATTTTTGGCCAAACAACGTCAAAAGCTAGAATTTGAAACAAATGTTGATGTGATTTGATTTAATATAATAAGGTTGGAATAACTTTGACATAGATTTGACACACAAAATCAAACATAAACATGATCAGTTGGTATAAGACATAAAAAAAAAAGACACCTAGAGAAAAGATGATATTTTCCCAAATAAAAGCATAAACAATGATGAGAATGGGATAAATGAACAAACAAGTGATAGTTTTCAAATTTTGGGAAATCGATTAACATAAGTTATGCAACCCAAAAGAGAAAGATATATGTATTGGCCCCAACAAAGCAAGGCGTAAACAAAAATCAATCAATATTTAAATTTGAACTTGTAAAGGTTAATTAAAAACTCAATGGTTGGAAATTATTATTGGACTAAACAAGCTAGATAAGATTGGACAACATGATGGAATATGAACAAGGTCCAAATAGAATATGTGACATGGTTTGGTTGGTTTAAAATAATAGTTTTTGATACAAGGTCAAACAAGTCTTGAAACAAAATGAGCAACCTAACAGTGTAAGCATGCTCTAATGATGTGATCAATGTTATGTTTTAATGACTCAAAATCTAAAACATGATAATGATGTGGGTAGCATAATAATACCCATATCAAACAAGTAACACACACAAACATATTTATCAAAATTTACAAGGCACAAGTATGGTGTAAAATAGCCAGCATAACACCTCTTCGATCAAGGAGTGATGTATAAACAAATTGGATTTTGAAATAGTTATAAAAAAACAAACATATGTTTTAGTATCAAAATATACCAAGAAAAAATGACCAAAATTTACTAAGTATAATCATCCAAATCTTAGCAAGGGTATGGAAATTTGGGGTTGACTAAATTAATTATTTTACGAATATTCTAGATGGATCGATTACATAATGAATTTCACTTCAAATGATGCAAAATAAATGCACTTTAATTGGGTGTCTGCAACACTTGGATTGTTACAAAAAGGCCTTGTCCTTTTTTCAACCACTACATCCATCATTTGCTCAGTGTAGTGTGATGTCTAAAGTGTAGATACGTCTTGTGTACAACTCTAATATTAGAAGGTAGTTTAACTGATCAAACCTCTAATCCTAGTGGGAGAAGATGAAGTCAGTGCTGGGAGATGAAACTCTAGGTCAAAGCTTCCCTGTCAAACTCACGGGAGGTAATGAAGTCCCCTTCACAAGCCAGGATGCATGAAATAAATGACACAATAGAAAGACTTTATGGTCACCTCAAGATTACCTAATACTATTATGATTTTTTATGAGGGCTTTAAATGACATTCTTTCCATGCCTTGGACTAGGCTCAAAGTGCAATGAGATGGCACATTTTATCCTAAAAGTTACCTAAAGGGGACGGATGAGAGAACATACACACACACATCTTTTTTTGTTAAAACACACAATCAATAAATAAGTTTATAAATAATTGAAGTGAGGTAAATTTTGCTACACCAAACTGAAAGTATTTGATTAAATTCATTACTAGACCCTTAGCTTTAAGAAGTGCAAATATAAATAATTACAAACCACCCAAAAATAAGTTGGCGCTTTTGATCCAAAAAGTTACCTAAATGGGATGGATGGGAGATCATACATGCACAACTCCCTATTTACTCAAAAAAGATTAGACTAAAAAATAATGAAAATAACTTACAAAAAACTTTGAAGTGTATTCAATTTTATAACACTAAATGAAATGTGTGGTGGTGTTTTTTTTAGCCCCTTGGCTTTAAGTTGTGAACTTTGAAAGAAACCACAAAAACTTAACCAATAAAACACCCTAAAATTTTTATTTAAACACCAAAATGAAGGATTCCTAGTATTTTTTAGACATCTAAATAAAGTGTGAAAAGAATAATTTAGATTGAAGTGGTTTTCTCCAAATAGGTCCTACAAAGAAACGGTTAGAACTTTGTTTAGCCTTGAAGCTTATTTATCAAATGAGACAAGCAACTTTGAAGGTTAAATCTATCGACTTGAAGGTAAATGCTCCTGCCCCCCCCCCCCCCCCCTCAAAAAAATCATGTTATGTTAGGCAAAGGTTAAAAATATCTCAATAAAAAACTCCATAAATCTCAAAAAAAAAAAAAAAAAAAACTATGAAATATGCAAACAAGTTAGAAGGTTAAAAACAAGAAAATCAAACACAAAAATCATAAAATTCTATAGTAAATAATTTAGCCATAAATTTAAAAATATACATCAATTTATCACAAAAAAATTGGAGTTATTTATAAGTCTAGGGTTCATCTCTCTGAAAAACTTCAGATCAAACCAGTGAATAACAAAAATGTTATTAGCTTTGTACTAACCATTTTTACCAAAAAATTAAAAAATAGAAAGTGATAGTGACTAAAAGAGCCATAGATTATAAAATATAAATAATTTTTTTGTTAAATTTGTGTATAATATCAATGACATATTTATATATATGCATAAAAAAATTTAGACAAAAATGTTTAGTAAATAAAAAGTTATGAATTCTTTATTGGACATTTTTACTCAAAGCAAAAACAACAAAAAATGAATTAAAACTATGAAATACAAAAAGTTTTGTGGGTTGTGCTCTCATGAAGATAGTCCCACCAGGTGTGCCATTTGGGATCAAAGAATTTGACAAATAAAGGAGGTTAGATCAAGTGTTAGTCCATAAAACCATGAAATCAACACACTAACATACTAATATCTCTAAGCCTAGATCTTAAGGGGAGCTTAATGAACAAACAACAATTAAAAACCCAACTAAAATGCAAAGAACAACAATCTTTACCTTCTTTGAGAGATTCAAATTATTTTTTCCTTTAGCTTGCTTGGTTTATGCATAAGAAGTATTCATCAATGACATATGGATAACATCATCTCCTCTATGTACCATTATTGAATTCTTGGCTTGATTGATATGTCTTGGCTCAATTTCAACATTATAACACTAGTCTTTTAGCTTCATGAATCTATCCCTATATTATAACTCTAATTTTATTGAGATCCCAAATGAAGAGCTCTAGGCTTGATTTTATAGGCTTTCAAATCCATTGGAATGGGTTAAATCTAACCGTGGTTGAGTTTATTAACTTTGGTTGATTTTGGCATATTAGGATTTAATTGATTTTTTTGCTCATGGGTGAACTCAATTAGGATTTGAAATTGATTTAACTTGCTAATTGATCTTGATTAGGGTGTGCAAGTTAATTAATTATTTTTAGGTACTTTGTCATTTGTTTGATTTTGATTAATTTAATGTGTGTATTTGCCTTATTTAATTGATTTATTAAGCCAAATTGATTTAATGCAAGGTTATGAAGCCAAATTCGAAACTAATAGAAATTTTTGAGCTAGATATTTAATGATAGGCAAGAATTGGTCTAAAGTCAGATATGAAGCCATTGGTGGCCAAATTTAGGTGTCTACATAATCAACTAAATTTTACTCTCTATCCCCTTGTTTTCTATTTTTAGAAATTAATTAAGAACTTCCGAATTCAATAAATTAGTAGGTTAATTAAGGCACATTTATTTATTGATTTATCTCTTAATTCAGACCCCTTTACTATTTAGAAAATTAAACCCTATAGTTTCCTAAATTTAGTAAAATACCAAGCAAAAACCTATTAATGTTCATTAAATTAGTTCCATAATTGAATTATATTTCCATATTCTTCCCTATTCGTATATCAGTCATATAAGTAGCCATATCAGATTTTTGTAGCATTCTAATAATAACCCATGAGTAATATTTATTAATTTACAAGGCCAATCATTGGATGACCTTGCATATATAATATTTCACCCTTAGGTGCACACATTACCACACTTAGGGGGGAAATATATATGTCTAAGGCCCTCGTTAGATTCTTTGTTATGTAGTCATCACTCATGGATAAAGGTTTCCACAAAGTCAGGTTGAATTTGTAAGCCCAAACCATTTTTGGAAAGGTGACATGACCTAAGGTGATTAGATAGTGTCAATATGAAAAGTAATAATTACAAAAAAAAATGTATTTCAAATAATATTTACAAATAAAAAGTAAAGCGCTAGTTTCCATAGGTTGATTATAGTGTCCACACATCTAAAAATAATATTTTTCTTAATGTGGCAATGGTATATTGAGAATCATTATTCCTATTCCTACAACTTTATATCTTAGATCCTCTTACACATCTTCAAACAAGATAACTATTATCTCTTATTTATGTTGAAACCATCAGAATATTAATTGACATTGTACTTTCTATATTTTGTATTTTTTTAGATTCAATATATTGTGATATCTAAATTAATTTAATTGGTTTTATTCATAAATTTTATTGGTTTTATATATATATATATATATATATATATATATATATATATATATATATATATATATAATAACCCCATTAATCCTAAAAAAACACATTATAAAAGGCTTAACATTTTGGTGTACTCAACCTCTTAGTATTTTTGTGAGAAGTTTAGCTTGCACTATGGTTTTATGATTTTTGACTGATAAATTAACTTTTTATTTATAATTTCATATCATGTTTTAATGTTTTTTTATAATTCATATGTCTATGCTTTTCTATTCTCATATAAATCTTTAGAACATTTAAAATGGACAAAAAGGAACTTCTTCCTAACCCTAAGGAAGGTGATAGCTAACATCCTTCTAACTAGGTCCATGTTATCATTACACTAAGGGGTAAGGTATCCCATCCTATGGTTTCAAATGAAAATAGTTAATATGTCCTTTATAAATCCTCTCCACCTCCCACACCTCATATAGATTGTGTGTGTATGCATATTCAATCCAAAGTACTTAGGGATTGTACTTATGAATACCTAAGGATAAAATGATTATCATGATTAATTTAATCAAAGAGTTAAATAATAATAATAATAATAATAATAATAATAATAATAATAATAATAATAATAATAATAATAATAATAATAATAATAATAATAATTTTAGTTCAAATATCACACCATTGGAGTATCATATCACCTATGCAAAAAGTAGAGAGTGCGATGGTGTTAATCATGCATTTTTATCTTCATCTAGAAATGTTGTGCCTGACAAAGGCTCATATAAAAATAAGAATCTAAATGAGAATTAATCTACAAACAATGATTCCAAAACTATAAAAAAGGATAATGAGATTTAGAGTGAGATTCCAAAAAAAATATTATAAATAATGTAATCAAATTACTCCCTCTACGTCCTTTAAGGAGATCAAAATACTATTATGCATATCATATAATACATGGGTATCATATTTAGATTTGAAGAATAAATATCATAGATACATCAATAAATCAACTCACTCACCTTATGAGTTCATCTCCTGAAGAACATGTGGAAAAAGAAAAAATATGGCTACCAAAGATGATTTAGAGCAAAATAAATTTCAAATATGAAACTTAGAGCAATAAAAGATTCCAAAGAAAAATATAGAGAAAACAAGTTACAAAATACAATATGAAAATGAATAAGTGAAAAATAAATGTATTTTAATGGATAAGGTACAAAAATATCAATAGGTAAATTAATTTCATTATAAGAAAACAAGCATGCTTAAATTAGGATTTCTAGAAACAGAGGTCAAAAAGAAAGATATACTTGAAAAAGCTAATGTTACAAATGTGGTTAAAAAGGGGTAATTACAATACCTCATATTGGCCAAAATTGGCCTATATACGAAAGATTTTCCAAGACGGATTAGGTCACTCTAATAGACCATTTAGTGACCTTTTAACACCATGATTGATCTCTTTCTAGTCCTGACTTGATGATTCAATGCATTATTTTGGAAGGTTTTGGTGTAGTGTGAGGAGCTATATAGGGTCCTAGTGCATTGGATGATCTAATGGTGGAAATAGAAACAAAATATCATGACCCTTGAAATCTTATGAAACACTTTAAGAAAGTTTTAAGGTGAATTTGGAGATTTTAAGGAAAAGACCTAGATATGGGTTTTGAATTGCAAGTTAAGGATCTAACTGGTTTTCAAGGTGTTTGATCATTTAGGGTAAATAAGGAGGGTTTCAAAAAGTTTTATAGATTATTATGAGTCAAAAATGATGTCTATAGAAGCTAATATGCCCAAAAGACCTTGAAAAGTGCATTAGATGACTTGAGGACCTTCTAAATAGAAATTCTTAAGTGAAAAAGTGACTTTTGGAGAATTCAAATTGGTTTTAAATTAATTCCACATAATTATGGAATTTTTTCCATATTTATACATGTTCAAGGCCATTTCAAGTCATTTGGAGTGGAGGAAAGGAGTTTGGGAGCAAAAAGATGTATTTTTTAGCCTTTTAGAGCTTTGGCTGAATAGTTTTTTGAAGGTTTTGATTAATAAAAGAGCTCAAATATAATATAAATGAATAAATGGTGTCCTTAATAACATATATTAATCCTCTGAAATTATATCCAAGCATAAAAACTAGTAGAGGTAAGGAAAACCTATTAGCTACAAATTAGGCATGAAACAAATTTTCTGCCATTAATGGAGGTCCAAAAAATTAAGAAGGATTACATCAGGAAGAAAAGGTAATTTAAATCATGAAAAATCTTTCAAAAATTTTTGATTTCATATTTAGGCTTATGTTTATTCATGCTAAGGAAAAACCATTTTGGGTAGTCTTGGACAGCTCTAAGAGAGCCTCAAGTTTTCACTCAAAACGGTTAGAAGATAGAGAGTTAGGATAGAAACATTTGGTAAATGATAGGGACATAGTTAACTTTCCATTTATGTAATTTTTTTCTTGTTAATTTCTCCATATTTATGAAAAATCACTAACAATTCAAGGGTGTCTAGATGGCATATTCATCCAGATAGGGTCCAAGTTTCCTTCTATTTCTTTATTTCAAGATACCATGAAGATTAAATATTTTTAGTATGTTTTATAAAATTCTTGGATATAAATTTAATGGTTATTTATTAGATAATTAATTATCATGAATATTTTTCACTTGAAAGGAGAAGGTCTTAGTGTACATGTTGGTTTGATGAATTATGTTGCAAGTCTTGTTTTCTATTTATAATGGTCACTCTCATAGGTTTCAACCCTACATCAATCATATATAATAATTAATAAATAATTTAATACCCATAAAAATCATGGAGTTCATGTATTTTTTTGATATATGTCTCTTTTTCCATAATCTCTAAGTGTCTTTCTCTTTGGAAAGCTTGTACGGTACCTGAATGATCTTCTCCAAGTCTGAACATCATATTAGGTTTGAATGGAAGTAAGAGGCCCATAGTGACATGAAGGAGACACCATTGAATTATTGGGAGTCTCGAGGAATGATAAAATGGTATAAATATATATCTTGAACAAGTTTCATGAAGAAATTCAAACACCTATAGGATTTTCAAACATAGTGACCTACAACCAAGTTAGCACCTTAATGAGTGATCTTAAAGATAACAAGGTAACACAGTGTTCTATAAACAATAAAATGATATTTTTTTCATTAAAGGAAGTTACATAACCTTAATAGGTTATAAATAAATTTATATAATATATTTTGGCATAATGCAACCTACAAGACTCCTAGACTCAGAATTGTACCTACAGTGATATCTTATGTTTGGAGTGAGCTAAAGTGTGTAAGGTGTTTATTATGAGAAAGCAATGGACTATACAAGCTTGTGAAACATATATTAATTCATGATAATGTCTCATGAAATAAAAATTGAAAAGGATGATGAGGAATTATCCCATTAGAGCTAACCTGAAGGTGATAATCTATACAAGCACACATACATCCTCCATCCATAACCAAGCTAAATAATGAGATGAGATCAAGCATGCAAGCTTAGACCAAGGTCAATGCTATTTTAAGAGAAACTAGGAATAAAAAATAAATATAAGGGAATGTGATAACATGATAAGAGGTATATTTCAGCTAAGTTCAAGATCATAACTCATACATAGTATGTACAAAGGCTAGATTTCCACACACAGTCATACTTACAGGGGAGAAAAACCTATTTGCAAGAAAGTAAAGAAATAAGTATGGAGGTGAAAAAGTTAAATTATGGTGAATATTAATCTTCTCTCAAAAGGAATATATTTAAGTTTAAAAAAAAAAAACAATTTTGGTCATATATCCATGATAATCTTCACCTACAACATGTATGAATAGTTCTTGAAACATGCTAACTCTTCACCAAGACTGAATTATTGAAAGAAGGATTGGCATTCCTTGAAGAGAAATGGGTTTTATATTTATGTTTGAGAGTAATATTAAATTATGGTGGTTATATAAAATCATGAGGTCCATTTTAAAATAGTAATATTAATTTACCTTAAGAATGTCCACCTATAGCCAGTTCTTTCATGTTTTTCATCATGAGGTTATGTTAGGTGGGAAAGAGATGATCATTATACATTGTGAGTTTTTGGATAAAAAATGTTTATTAAACATGATAAGGGGTGGTTTATGATGAATTAATAAATCATAAAATATAAAAGACACTAATTTTGGGTCTAAGCACAAACAAAAACTCAATCTAATATGCACTTATAACCATCTTTTTGGCTCGGATAGTGGTATGAGGTTGAGGTTGGATTCAAGTTATTTGGAAATAGAATAGATTTGATGATGTTTTGATAAAAGTGGATACAATAGAATATATGTAAAAAAAATAAATTAATTTGTTTTACATCTATATGATCTATCTAAAGGTATACTCTACACCATTTGGAGATGCACTACATGAAGACAAAGTTATGTAATGAACTATCTAGGAGGCAAGGTTAGAAGGAGAGAAGATACATATTTGAAGAAATGAAAAAACATTGTGGTGGTGAAAATTTTTGTGGGAAAAAATTATAATAAGGTCTTGATAGATTCATTTTGAATTCAGATAGCTATATGAGTTTAGACAATCTTTCGAAATACCTTACATAGTCCTATACAAGACACATAACTCTAAATTTCTTGTGTTGTAAGTTTTGATGGATTTACAAAAGGGTTATAAGGTATTTAATAAGGTGGTAATTATTATTTAACATATTTTAAATGTCTTTAAATAATTGGAAGTGACCTTAAAACAAAAGTATGGTAAATTAAACTCTCTCAACCCTTACATAGTCTCCTAAAAGCATGTAGAACTCTATGTTTTGAGTTATTTCAAGTATATTAGGATTGACCCACATGTATAAAATATCGGAGAATTTTTTATAAGTGAATAAATACCTTTTTAAGGTATTTGGTCCTTTTTAATTGAAACATATCTAAAGATATTGAATTTAGAGTGCTCTCCACCTGTATGGTCTAGGTGCTAAGCCTAACTAGGGTTTCAAAACAAAAAAAAAAACATTAATTTCATTATAAATAGTAAAATTTAATGAAACCTCATATTATAGAGTTATTTAATACTATATATAATATTATAAAGGTTCTAGGTTGATGAAAGGTTCGTACAATATGGTACCAGTACTGTGGGTATCTGATAGGACTAATATCCCTAGATGTACAAAGGAAGTACCATCTATACAAGGATTTAGAGCTTGAAAATTTATATATACCTGAAAGGAGATATAGGGTGGTAAAAAAAGGTCTTATTTATCATTTAAATTTTTCAAAGTGGTCAAACAAAGAGAAATTATACAAAAAAAGGCTACTAAACAAAGGGTGTTACATAGAGGTTGAGATGTGAAAGTGAGTATTGGTGGAAGATTGATAGGATTAAAGGGGTTTGAACAAGTGTAATATGATAATTAAAGATCATAAAAGTTTTTATATTTTCCTCATGAAACCTATAATAATATTTGGTATGTTGAAATAAGAAAAGAGCTTGTGTAGAGTGGTTAGTGAATGAAGAAAGTCAAAAGAATGGACTAGAGAATGAGATGTGCTAAGTAGGGGAATGAATGATATAAGAAGAGTCTAAAGGAATTTAAACAAGGTTAAAGGAAATATAATACACCATATCATTGTAATTAAGGATATATAACCTAGTGAACAAGTTAAAGACATCAATGCTAAGCTAGACCTTGAGATCAAAACAAAGCATATCAAGAGATCATTGTAAATACAAGAACAAGGAGTAGAGAGTTAATTTTTTTTTTTAAGTTTATATAAATAAAAATAATATATATAAAACCAATAAATAATTGGTTTTATATCTATAAAATATATCTCAAGATAACCTATAGATTTGTTGGAGGAGCAAGGACAAACTCAATTTTAAACTCAATTTCAACCATGGGAGAAGACTGCATCTCTTTGAGGGAAAGTTGAACTTATTAAGGATATTAAATAAAGGTAAGAGTACTAAATATAAATTATAAGAGGTATATTGGTCACATTAAATACCTAGACCATGCATAGTCTGTACAAGGAAGGAAAGGTCAAACATAGTCAATGTTTGATTAAGAAAGGACTATTTTCAAGGAAGTAGATTAATGAGTATCAAGAAGATAATATTGATAAGATGATAGCTATGAGATTTATATCAAAGTTATATTATGAGTGAGAATAAATCTTAGATTAAGACATGTTTCATGAAAATAAAAATATAAAATAGGGTATTTTAAAGTATGCAATTGGAATCACATCATGACTGTGAATAAGATTAGCATGCATTTAAGATCAATAAGGTTCTATCTAGGTTTGAGATTTACATGGCATGGTGTGATGAGTATATTAAGCCATAAAGTTTCAATGATAGAATGACACACTCATTCATCTTGTGAATGATCATCTACAACCTTCTAAAGATAGGCCTACATCCAAACATGAAAGATATGAGAGTAAAGTAGCCTATTGAAAGAGTCTCATGATGCAATGGTAGTTTCATAACACAATGGAAGTATGAAATAGTTTAGGATAGAAGAAGGTTTCAAAATAAAGTTAAATTTCAAGGTAAAACTTATAATTTCCATCTATAGAAAATGCTAGTGTCAATTCCATCTCATACACACATTTACCCTAAAGGTGAAGTTTAAGATAATTTTCACAAAAAAGCGAATAAAATTGCAAATCACATATGTTTCAAATGATAGGTTGACACCTTAAAAACCTTATAAATATCATGAAAAATACTAATAAATCATCAAAAGGAGTACATAGGCTTGTGTACATATTAATACTATGTAAGAAGATCATGAAAACTATTGCTAACTCATCAAAAGAAGTGCATAGTCTTGTGTACAAATTAAGACTATGTAAGAGCCTAAGAGCACTATTGAAAGAGAAATATGCGAAAGAGATTAGTAATACAAAGTTTAAAAGTGACTTGGAAGGTATGTGATAATTTATTGTGAAATAGATACCAAACACTTCAATTTAGTCCAATCTCCACCTATAATAGTTTGACAGAGGTAGTTGCTTTGGAAGTCTTTGATGAAACATGGTATGGTGATGGATATCATAAAAAAATGAAGGTGACTTTGATGAATTAATGGGTTAAAATACTAATAATCTCACAAATTCAAGTGAAATATCATTCAAATCACTCCTTGAAGGTCCCTACACATGGTCAAATGCATAAATACATAGTCAATGTTGGAAGTCATTTTTGAGAGGTTTTGAGGTTTTGAGGCATCTACAGGTGTATTCAAGACCCCAAATTTGGTAAAAAGGGTCATTATGACATAAAATATACCAAAATTATTTATATTTATCATGAAAAACAAGGGAAATATCTTATGTTTTGTCTTATACCTGATTTACTCTCCATGAAAATTCAGGCAACCATTGACAACCTTGGAGAAATTACTATTTTGAGAGCATCTACAAGTGGTTTAAAGTACTAAAATTTTGTACATATGATATTAATGAAAATAAAAATATATTAATTCCATTATAAATTTAAATATAATAATGTAAACACTCACTATTTTTTTACAGACCTCATGTAGTCATAATCAGTCATGCATGCAAGTAGTCCACTAGCAAATTTTTAGAAAAAATCATCTACATGTCTATAAAAGTGATATATAACTATTAAAATTGGTAAAAATGACATTAATAAGTGGTTATAATCATAAATAATATTATTTGGGTCATATCCATATTGTAATTATCTGCTATTTTGTCGCAGCCATGTGTTTGTCTATTGACAACCACCATTGGAGCTTGGAAGGTTTTTGAGAAGTATAGGTGTGACAAGATTTTTTTGAATTTTTAGGATAGTTTTAAGGTGTTTAAAAGTATTAAAAAACATTATTATAGTGTAAAAAATATTTTTTTCACATAAGGATGCCCTTGAGGGCTAGCTAAATGATGCAAAATATAGGCATGTGTGCAAAAATCTAAACAATTTGGTTATTTAAAAGTTTTTTTGAAGTATAATGTGATTTATTGAGGTGTTTCAGGTCCCAAAAGGTATTTTTAAGGAAAAAATATTCAATTTGATGGTAAATTTCACTCTCAAGGATAAATTCAAACTTTTCAAGTCTAAGACACCAGGTCCAACCCCCTCTTTGAATGTTCATATCTTTCACCCCATAAGGAGTTGGGATAAATTATTTTATTATGTTTTGAGTACCAATATGTAATTAAAATAAATTATGTATTTATTTTTGTTGAGTGGATGATTTTTATGAATAATCTTCAAGACTATAAGCAGGTCTAGAATGCATGTAAAACCCCATAAGCAAACTTTTTACCTACGTATCTTTGTACACCTTCCACATGGGAACCCAAGATTTTAAGGAAATTTTAGGGGGTATATGAAATAAATATATCATAAAATTTTTCTAGATATTTAGGTCTATATTTTATGAACAATCATCAAGAAGGTAAGGTCTATCTAAGCTGCCAAAGACCCTGTTTTGACTAGTTTTGAGTTTTTGAGAAAATAAACCCATGAAATGAATAGAATAATTTGGAAACCACCTATAATATTTAGGGTACTATATAAAACTCATGTTTTATTTTTTTTAAGAAAATATTGGGACATGTGGGTGCCTAGGAGGCCTAAAATGGGCTAAAAATACCTATTTTTATAAGTCTACAAATAGATAAATGATATACATGAATGGAAGAGGTATAATGGGACTTGAATCACCATTATATGGAAATAAAAACCATTCCCATGGGTTTATAGGGTGATTTTCTAAGTTGAAAGGTTAAAACCCTTGTTTTTTGATAATTTATGAATGGTTACAGGTTTAATGGATATTTCCACCATTGTTGTAGGTCTTGAAGGTGGTCTAAATATTAATTTTATTCCTCGTAAGAATTTTATAGATTTATATAATACTTATACAGGTCCAAATGTGGTTCTCATGGTGACAAATGGCCTTGGAAGTAGGTTCCAAGGTAGCTAGTTGAGGGTGGGTGGATCTTGAATACCTCCATCAATGGAGTCCAAGAGATTTGAAGGTTTCATGGAGTATTTTGAAGGTTGAAAGATAAAATATGAATTGAGAAAGAAATAAACCATTAAAAATTGAACAATCGAAGAAAATCTTCAAGGTCAATTACAAGCATCAAATGCCATATCATTAACCATATTGCAAAGTGACTTCTAGAAGCCAAGTGGATTAGGGTGTAGAAGTGAAAGTAGAGGAGTTTAGGGAGTTGAAGAACAAATTTTAGAATTAAATGAGACTTCTAGAACTTTGAGGACTTCTCTCAAAGTTAGTGGAGTGTGACATCATCTTCTTCAATTTTTTTTGTCTTCTAGTGCCTTTTAGGCCAATGGGAGAGCTTGAAGACCCTTTTTTACCTTTGGAGGTTAATTTGATAAGATAATATCAATGCTTAAGTAATGTGAATGTTTTTAAGACTACATGGATGGTGGTTTAATCACATTTATTGAATTTTCAATGTTTGATTCTCTTCTCTCTTCCCTTTTCTCCTATATCTCCCTTTTCTTCCCCATTTGTAAGATATAATCTCATTTGACAAGGAAAAACCTTATCAAAATTTTGTAAAACATTATTTTGATGTAATAAGATAACTTATTTTGCCTATCTCTTGCTTACATCTAGTTCTCTAGTTATTTTGTGTATAATTACTTTGTGGAGAGGTGTTATTCCTTGGTAATTATCCTTCTTTCTTGCCTTTTTATAGGTATTCCACCATTGTTGTAGGTCTGAAATTGTTATTTTTTGGTCATTATTGAAGGTATAGTGTGAGTTTTATACTCCTCCATGCTTCATCTCTTGCCTAGTGGACCCAATACTAGAATTATTGATATAAAATGACCAGTTTAAGATATTTTATGAGTGAGGGCTATCTTTGAACTACCTTAGTATTCATTTCATGCAATTTGGAATGTCTTTAAGTTTTTTGGATCACCTTATTTATGATTTTAGTCATCCTTTTCAACCCTTCTATCCCTTTTCCAAGTAGAATCAATAGTTTAGGCGAGTTACCAAGAGGAACCAACTGTCTATGGGGGTTTAACCCCATCACAGGATACCCACAGCCTGGGGTTGATCCCATTTTGTATCCAAGAGTGAGAGAGACTGAAGAACTCTCTCACAAGGGTGAAATTATGTGCTACAACACCTCCCTCAATTCACGACCCTTTCATTATCATTTATCGTATAGATGGAAATTAACTCACTAATATCAAAGTTATGCTCTCTCCACATGTAAATTTTTATTCTATGGATTTTCTTAGCTCACATGGAAACAAGTATCCACAATTAGATAAAAATAATGCAATTAAAACAAGCATGGGATGAATTTGGTTAAGATTTTTATTTTATTAAAATAAAGGTATCTTCATTTTCATGTTATTTACAATCCAAGTGCATACGATGTTGTGTTTTAAAAATCATGGCTACATTCAATAGGAGAAATGAATAATTTAAGAAAAAGGATTCATATCATTTGATCATGAAGGCAAGGTTATGTCTTTTTACAAATAAGGAAGATATTTAGAGTAAAAGAAACATAAAGGAAACACATCTTTAATTACTATATAAACACTTACAATTAATGTCAATTTAGTAAAGGCAAAAGACATAAAACATATTACAAAATAAAAATCAAAGGAATTTTGGAATACAAATTTTGTTAATCTAGCATCACTAGAGAATAAGAGGCACATTATATTTATCATACCCTTGATACATGAACATGATATAGGGCCTACACATTGGAATATCATTGATGATGTCCATGGATTCTAATAACATTTTTACCTTTTCCATACCATCTCTACTAATAAAATAAATAAAATATTTCAAAATAACAAAAACATTCAAATAAATCAAAAATATAAAATTTATTTAGCACATGCATGTTCACTAGCTCCTTAGCATCTATGTTGTTTTGCTTTATATTAGTAGATAGTATATAAATTTTTTTTATAAACACATATATGTTTAAAACATACTTGAGTGTTATACATACATACATTATATACATGATACATGCACATGCAGATGTGTGACATTTCTTTTTTCCTACATGACACACTACATTGGGGATGTCTTGATTATATTTGATCATGATCAATACATTTTATATTATTTTATGATAAATTTTACATTATCATGTTGAGCTTATATGATAAAAATCACACATTTTTATACTCATTCTTAAATATTATATCATGTACTTGATATGCTATGTTAAATAAATATTTTTGATAAAACATATATGTAACGACTAGTATGACATGTTTATGTTTGTTTCCTATATTTCATTTAATCACACTATCACTTTCATGAATGCGAATTTTGTTTTATATTGTCTTTTTTGTGTAACATTTGAATTTTTTCCTTGCCTATAATCCCCTATGCCACTTAGTGTTATTTAATTTTGTATGGACATTTGAATATGTATTACCTTCAAGTGTGTGACATTTGAACATTCCCTTTATTTGTGGTCTACTTAGACCCATTTTGTGTGATATTGAGTGCTCGTGTGTGTGTGTGTTTGATTATTTTATAATCTTTTAATTTTAATTTATAGGAATTTCCATGATCAATATCATGTTTATTAGGGATTCATGTGATCACATATTGAAATATTAATTGATTTGTGTGTGTGTGTGTGTGTATATATACATATACATATACATATACATACATACATAAATACATACATACATATATATATATATATACATATATATATATATATATATATACATATATATATATATATATATATATATATATATATATATATACATATTGCATGTCTAAGTGTGTGTGTGTGCGTTTATTTATTTATATTTATGTATATACATAACATGTGTGTGTGTGTGTGTGTGTGTGTGTGTGTGTGTGTGTATTTTATGTATATACATAAATATATACAAATAAATAAACACACAACACACACTTAGACATGCAATATGTATTACCTTCAAGTGTGTGACATTTTAACATTCCCTTTGTTTGTGGTCCACTTAGACCCCTTTTGTGTGATATTGAGTGCTTGTGTGTGTATATGTGTGTGTTTGATTATTTTATAATATTTTTATTTTAATTTATAGGCATTGCCATGATCAATATCATGTATATTAGGGATTCATGTGATCACATATAGAAATATTCATTGATATATATATATATATATATATATATATATATATATATATATATATGCTTCTCTTATATGTTACTGATTCATACATAGAAAATATATGTATCTTATCATTTTAGGGTAAGGTGACTACTAGATTCCACTCCCATAACCTAAAAAGGTTGATAGGGGGAACATTAGTTGGGGTATGAATTCACACATACAAAGTTATCATAATTTGATATATTTTATGTGATTCAGATATAAAATTGGGTCAGAATCCTACACATTTGGCATTAATTTCTACACATTTAAAACACAATTTTAATTATTTATGATATATATCATACATAGTTATAGAATAAAGCCTAAATTTTGATACATAATTAATATTGTTAAAAATTAGAGGTGCATATTCTATACAAGTGTATCATAAAATTATAAATACATATTCAAAATATTTTACGAAGAAGCATTATGTTTACCAAGATGTTCCATTTTAATCCCTTATTATCTATAGAAGTTGGATCCTTTTAGTAGTGTGGTTGAGATTGAATTCCCTTGATGTCATTAACACTACCTTTTTTTAAGCTGAGTTGGTTATACTACTTAACTTGGATTTATTGTACATTTATTTGAGTTGTTGCATTGAGATTCAATGATCTTAATGGTCACGTCACAACTCACCCTTGTAATAGATTCGGGACATAATTAAACTCCAAGTTACTCTTAAAATCTCCAAATTTAAATTCTAAACATCTCTTAGATAAAATACTATATAAGGGAGAATATTTACCAAAGGAAAGTACCAAGGGGAAACATGGTTACATCGACCCACTATGCACTGCTTCCTTGCTCTCTTTACTTTTCAAACATTTTAATTATTCAATTTTATATTACATGAACTAATTTATACTACATCATGCTCTTGGTTATAGGTCATACACTAGTAACAACTCACCAAGGCTCAAATAGAGGCAAGTTTTGTTGTACACACCCAAGGACACATTTCTTTCCTTTAACCTAGTAATTTCATCCTTATGCACTACTAGATTTAAGCGAGGGAGGGGGGAGAGGGGTGAAAAATGTAGATATGAAAATATTATTATATGTAGAATCTCATTCTTGTAAAATTGACAAATACTAATCAAGGCCCTACCCTTTATTTTTATACCTTCTTGTTACCGAAAGGCTCATATTCAGCATCTCATTGTGCCCAACAAATTATCTTGTAGAATTATCATATCATTATGATGACCCACGTCACTTATACACTAAAAAAAGATAAAAATAGAAATTATATCCATCACATTTAGTTACATACCTTCAATGTTTTTCTATCCTATAAAACACTAGTATCTATAGAAATACTAACATTGATTCTAGTGTCAAGATTCCCCATCTAATGTTCATACCTCAAAAAGTATCCAAATTAAAAATATTTATAAAAATATGGATCGACCTATTTTTATTATCTAAACCATTCACATGATATATTTAAAAGGTGTGGTATAAATAAAAATAAAATCCTACTCATTATTCATATAGGAAACACCAAACAATCACCTATTGTATCTCATTCAATCAAATTCACAACTACATTATAATACCCTATTCTTTCCTATTCCTATCCCATTCATAGGAGTAGTCATATTAAAATTTTAAAGAATTCAAAAAATAACACAAGATAAATATTATTAAAGTTATAAGATATATTATTATATGCCTTTACATATAGAACATTACACCCTTGTTGACACATGAGCCCACACTTAGCAGATAAATACATATTTATAAAGCCCTCCTTGGATTATTGGATATGTATGTAGTGTTATTTACAAAATGGGTCATTAACGTTAGCTCAAATTCATGAGACAAATAACCCATTTTTGTAAATGTGACATGACCTAAGGTCAATAATCTAGGGTATGAGATATATACAATCATACAAGTTAATACACATAATCCAAATATGTAAATATAAAGGTGATAGAAAAACTTGAAATGGCTAGGTGGTCACTTCTAAATATAGTGAATATTATGTATAGGATAAAATAATTAAGCCATAAATAGAAGTGTCATAACTAATATCTATAGGTTGATGGTAGTATTCATGCCTCCAAAAATAATATTTTCTAAATCTGATGATGGGATCATGAGCATCAGTATGAATGTTCCTACACTTATATATCTCAGATCTTCCTACACATTTGTAAACCAACTAAGTCCTATATCCTCTTTATGTTGAAATTATCATAATATAAATTGGAATTATACCTTCTATATTTTATAATTTTAGAGATTAAGTATATTATGTTATCTGAATTAATATAATTAACATGCATTATAATAGTTTTATTCATCCATTTTATTAGGCTATTATAACCCCCTCAACCCTATTTTTTTTATAAAAGTGTTAAACATGAGATTTATATTATATAAATATTATACAAAAATATGGTTGGTTTATGAATTAAGATTCAAAATGTTTCTATAACTTTGTTCCTAGGAAAACTATGGTAGTGAAATAGGGATGAAAAAAGTAAAATATTTTGGATCAGTTAATGGGGGTGAGTTAATGTTCGATAATTTAAAGGAATCATGTAAGAAATAAATTATACATAGTTAGTATACTACTCAATAAAAAATGTACTAATGGAAAACTAGAATAAGACAATCTTGGATATGGAATGATGTATGGTGCATAACCTGAACATACCATTTTAGTACTAGGTAGAAGTTGTGAATACATCAATGTACACCCTCAGTAGAAGTACAACACAAGACTTACATAATGTAATAATATAAGGATAATGGTATGGTAAAAAATTTGATGTAATTGATTATATGCTTATTATATATGTTTCTTGTATATTGTAATAAATGTATATATTTGTTGGATATTTTTAGAAAACTAAGGAATATATGCTACTAGATGTCTCTACATACAAGATTGTGAAAAGTAGGAATGGTTTTTTAGATGAAAACGTTGCATTAATTGTATATAGTTGTGAAACTAATGCATTTATTGAAGTCATGTATGATGATAATGTTTTTATATTACATTATTATACTAGTGTTGAATATGTTTCATAGTTGAAAACACATGAGGTGTCAAACTCTAAGGAAGAATATGGAAGTGAAGAGAGTGTTTCTCATTTTTTAAAAATATATCAATAAATATAACACAAGAGGTTGAATTTATAATATATGATAATGAAATATGTGCATAAAAATGAATTTTCTAAATTCTTATTAGGGAAATCTACATTGTTAAGAAATTAGAGATTTCAAGATGAATAGTATACATTTTTTTTATTATTTTTGTTTCATATGTATTTAATCCTAACAAAAATTAAGTGACCAAATTAAAACCTAAATTTAAGGATTTCATGAATGTTGGTAAATGTGAAATGGACATATAGAGAGGGCATAATAATTTTATGCACAATAAATGTCACACAATTCAAAAAAAAAGGAAAAAAGTACATGTAAATTATTCATAATCTCAATTAAATATTATACCTTAGCAAATATATCATGTTGTTTAATATTGATATATATTATAAATAGTTTTGGATGGAACTAGTCACTCTCAAAAAATGATCAAACATGACCATATTCAAGATAAGACAACACTTCAAGATTGAAAAGAATCTAATGAAATGATTATTCAACACCATTTTCTAATTTACTTGGTATTTTTAGTGGATAATTAACCATGAATTATGGTAAGATGTATTGGTGACAAGAGGTCCATTTGGATACATTTTTGTATTAAAAAGGCTACACTTTGGTTAAGTATATGTATGGACTTAATCATTTTATTTTAATAAGGACTAAAACATTTTACTTAGTCACTAAGGGGAGGGTAATATAATATTTATCTAATATATTTGTAATAATGTAGAATTTATTTTATTTAGGTTAAATTACTTATATTAAGTAGCTATTTGTTATGATATGTTATAAATCCAATATTGGATATTTTTAGATAGTTCATTTTTAGGTTTGGCTTAATCTATATTTGACTTGTTAACTACTAGATAATATATATTTGTAAATTTTAGTGAGTTGAATGGGATATTTAATGTCTATTCAATAATTTAATGTTTACAATTTATAATTTAAAATTTATTGAAAATGTATTCAAGGTTTGTTTTTCACTACTTTGAAGTCCCCTCTTCAATAAAAAAGTTAGTATATTCTTTCCTCCTACTTTTTTAATAACCATTTGATAAATAAAAAATACAAGATTTAATTATGATCCAATTCAAAACTTCTTGAAGCACTAAGATGGAATATTTTAAAACCTCAACTAATGCAATCAATTCTAGTTCCTCTCAAAATGAGCTTCCCTAAAGAAGGAACATCCAGATTAAAAAAATCACACACACCCTCATTTGAGTTTTTAATAACTTGGGAAGTTAATACCTCCATATTGGTGTTATGTGCATCTATCTTCCCCACCATCATGGCATGATTCCAAAAATATTATTAGTTCCAAGCTAAAGTTTGTTTCTCACATGACATAAGCGGTGCAATTAATAAATTTGTTGTGAATGTAATTTTTAGGGAAATATTTAATCTTAGTATTATTTCAAAAGAGAGCCATAAATAATTTGTAAAATTATCTATGAATCAATTCAACCAATATTATCTATCTAATTATTAAAAAAAAAAACTCATAAATTCCTTTAAATTTTTAATCCTAGTACACAACATTACAAAAAGTTCATTTATATTATTGATGATTATTATTATAATTATTATACTAATTTTGAATTTGTGAATGTGTACAAGGTTAACTACCATCATAATACCCCTCACAAAGATCATGTTACCAAGCCTAACAATACATCTCATGAAAAAATGCTTCTTAAGGATACCATCATGATTTATTGACACTAATTTGACACCTTCTAATAAGGCCGCATACATCATTGGAAGCTAAAAAGAGCACATTAAGACCTTCTAATACTATACCTCATAAGATTATTCTTCCAAATCAATGTAACTAGTTTTATGGCAATAATCCAAAATCACATCAAAACTTTATAGATGAGCTTAACTCAATGCCCTACAAAATTCATTTAATGGAACCCAAGATAATATCACCATATCATCTAAATTTTCTCCTGAATTTTTTTTAAGATATAGAGGAATATCCATCTAATGAATACAAATCATCTTCTCAAACATTATAATTTCCATCACCTACATAATTCCATAGCATTGAAACCATATCTCATCCTCCCTCTTCTAATAAAATATACATCAATTTTATTTAAGATGACATTATCAATAATGAATTCCTTTTCCAAGTATATGACTAACCTCTCTTTATTATAATCATGATCAATGAGGCCCAAATAAGGAATTTTTTTTGTGGATGAAGTTTTTGGAATTAATTTTATATCCCTTTGGTTAATCCAAAAAATTAAGCATTCAAAACATGACCTTAAACAAACAAAACTTACATGTCATGCATTTGATATTTCATAAAGGTTAATAACATTATAAATGAAATTAGGCAATTTTACCAATTTAATTTTTTAAACTCAAAGGAAAAAAAACTATATCTTAATATTAAATGATAAAATTTATTATAATCCTAATTAATCTTGTTTTACATTAATATAAAAATTTATAAAAATTAGGACATTTAACTTTATATAAAAACTATCTTAAGTGAATCTAGTCATTCTCAGGATTAATTGAATCAAACCATGTGAGAATTTCAAACAATATATTAATTTTATTTTTGATAAATTATAAGAAAATATAGAGAATGTTTTAAATAAAAAAATATTTACAACTAATTCAAATCATAAAAATGATCATTTACTCATTCTGCTTTCAACTAGCTCTTTAATGAAAACTAGTGTGAGAATGCTCATTATGACTACATCAAATTTTATTTCTTTATGTTTCACATTTATAACAATATAATATTAAAAAAAAATGTATTAAAAACTAGCCAATAATCCTTTTTTCATCATTTACATTTTCAAGCCATAAAAGATACAAGACGAATCCATGTAAGCTCCAAGTGTAACTACAAGGTCAAGATAATGAGGGGATCACCTCCCATATTATTTACATTATCAAGTGGTTTCCTTGGGAATACTCAATCCTAGGAATCAAATATTTGAGCATAGGTGACACCAAAGGTTTAAGGAGAGATAATATGGGTAAGTAAGAAGGTAGTTACTACCAAGGTAAAAAATTTAAGCAGGAGAAACAACTAGGTATCTCCACTAAAACATACTTTTATCAAAGGCATCCATGATCACCCCTAGAAAAAAACATAGCATAAATAAGAATAACTTTCATAATAATATGTAAAAACACACATGGAAATGAAAAAGAAGAGAAAAGTATAAAAAATACACACTCAACCATTGTGGACATGAACTTATACTCTTCACACTATGGGGGTGGGAGAATGAAGACCATGGAGTTTTTCCTTCACCCAAAACCTTTTCCCTTTCCATGGGAGGACCATGGAAATAAGATGATTTAAATTTTACTAAACCCCATGCATTGATTTTATTAGGATGTCTTGGAATTTGGTTCCATTTCCTAAACCATACCTAATAAAGCATGCGCCACACGAAACAATTTAAGCCCATTTGAAAAATATAACAGTGTAATTTTACATCTAAAAATGGGTTAGAAAAATAACCAACAAAATTTGGAGATATTTTTCATTTCTAAGGCCAAATAAGAAATAAAATACACATGGTGGTCATAGGAATAATCCATCAAAAAATAAAAAGAGATGGGGTAAGTCAAATGGCCATACACATCTTGAAAACTTGAAAAATAAATGGAGAAAGATAATTCCTTTAGAAAAATAAATTGAAATAAAGTAGATGATAAGGAATCCTACCTTGTCTCCACTTCTTGGATTTACACAAGGAAATATCCTACAAGTTTTGGAAGGTAGATCTTATCCTCCTCCTCTAAGCCTCCTCTCCATCTTCAAGTTCTCCTCCACTCTCTAAATTAAAAATAAGAAAAAAAAATCCTCCAAGGAAGGATTTACATGATCCTATAAAAAACATAGTCTAATGTTCATTCCCATTCTTTGGACCTTCTCCAGAAAGTATTCTTTAGAACTAACTCACCCTACACACCCATGTGGGAAAGCTATAATTTCATGTATACTAATTAATTTTGTCATTTCCCAATGCCATAAATTGGTAAATGGGATATCCTATGACTTACTAAAAACTCAAAATAATTGTTAACCCATCCCTTGTTTATAAGGGGTCTTAAATGTATAGAAGACCACTTATAAAACACTTTACATCCACCTACAAACATGTGTCCAAGTTCCCATTCGAGTTTTGGTCAAGGGTGCCACTTATGTGGCTTACATATTTACTTTTATGAATTAATTCAATGTCAAGGTGAGTTATAAGGTAATTATAAAAAGGTAATGAATAGTTTAAAGGTGTGTGAATAGTGATAAGAGGGCCAAAAAGGTTCAAAATCAAAACTAGACTAGATGAGGACACTAGGGTTAGATTTTAATCTAAAGTGGTAGTGAAGTGATTACATAGCTAGAATAAATTGCGTAATTATACTCAACATATTCCTCATTCCCTAAATTGGCCTCCTATTTTCAAACACGCATAATTTCATCCATGTAAGCTCCAAGTGTAAATGCAAGGTCAAGCCAATGAGGGAATCACCTCCCATATTATTTACATCATCCAGTGGTTTCCCTAGGAAAACTCAAGCCTAAGACTCACATATTTGAGATTAGGTGACACCAAAGGCTCAAGGAGAGATAATATGGGTAAGGAAGATGGTGGTTATTATTGACCAAATTTTGACATCTTGTCAAAATTGGTCAACCCCTATACGTTGAAACTTTTCATGGATTATAAAAACTTG